>PVHP010041599.1:0-15348 GCA_004024765.1 Zapus hudsonius | reverse complement strand
AAAAATAAATACTAAAAAAAAAAAAAAAAACACAGAAAGTTACCTCTCCCCATCCTGCAGGCTTGAAGTACTAACTCAGGTCAGCGTGGTCTGGTTCTGGTGAGGGTTTGTTTCAAGATGGAGGGTGCAGATTCAGGTTGTCATGTGGCAGAGAGATCATGCTATGCAGTGTAGTGGTGGGGCTGGGGATTAGAATTTAGATAATGCACAGCAAATCCCAATACACCGCAGAACTTAAGGAGCACCCAAATTCATGTCTACAAAGTTAAAGAATTAATATTATAGACAACCAGAGGATAAGGTATAGTGGGAGACCTTATTTAAAGAAGAATGAGGAGTTGCAGAGATCTCCAGCCACCAGTGTGGGGAGAACACATGGTTTTAACCAAAATCTGTGCTGTTCAGCTAAACAAGCAAAAGAAGAAAAAAAAGATAACAGAGAGATCCCATTATGAGGAAAAAAGTTGGTTCATGTGGGAGAAATCTTGAGACTTCCCTCACCACAGCCATTAGGCTAGGGTGGAGGAAAGCCTTACCTTAAGGTCTGAAAAATCAGAAGTCCTCCTCCTAGGACACCATGTGGAGGGAAAAAGAGAGAATTCTCTGTTCAGTGAGCGTTCCCTACCCCAGGTGAGCAGAAAGACAGCTGATTGGTTCATACCTGACCAATCAGCTTTAGCGCCTAGGTTTGAGCTCTAGCAAGACACCTCTCACTCAAGGGCAGGGGGTCTATGGCGGTTGTCTGAAACTGTCACACTAGGACTCTGAGTTCTCTGGAATTAATCCATCCAGTCTCCAGTGGGGAGCTGAGGAGAAGTAGAACCATCAAAGAGTAAAGAGGAGGCTCTGAGCTTCTGTGGCCATGGGTGAGACATCCTCATGCTGAATCTCCTGCCCATAGGTGAAGCCACCCTGGGGGACAGAGGTGTGGCCAGCAGGCCTTGAGGAGCAGGCCACAGCCAGAGCGATGTGAAAGTGGATCCTATGAATGCACTGGTGAGCCCTGGGTCCCCTACCTGTGCCTCTGTGGTTGCTGCCTTCTCCTTGGCCATCTTGTGCTCCCCAGAATTCTTCCTCAGAAGTGCTGGTCACACTCGAGATCCCACAGGGCTGCTTTGCTTTCAGGGTGTGATTTCACGCCAACTACATACTATGTTTCTTACATACAGGGAAACTCACACACTTCCACAGAAGGGCCTTTGGAAGGTGATGGGATTATAAAGGTGGAGCTGTGCAGAGTTGGATGACTGTCTTCATAAGAAATCCCCAATCCACAGGGCAATTAGCGTAATTTCATCATTGCACAATGCATACATATTTCAATACTTCACGCTATGCACAAAAAGCCTGATTCTTTTTTAATTTCTTGGTCAAATAAGCTAATCATTTAAAAAGAGAGGAACAGGAGATTCAGCTGGAGAGACGTGTAATGGCTGAAGTGGACGTTTGAAGATATGAATAGCCTGTTGCCCTTCTGGAAGGAAACACAACTCTGCTGGAACTGACTTTTAATGGATGACCTTCAAAACCAAAGATAATAAGTGTGCATTGTTTTCATCCATTAAAGTTGGTGGTCATTTGTTACATTAGCAATAAGAAACTAATGCCCATAGTACTGAGTATGCATACCTCATTTCATCTGCAGTACACTTTCCTTAGGTCTGTACCAGTACTGCTTTCTCCTGAGTGTCACTCATTAATACTATTTTCTTAAGCACATTGAATCTAGCTTATTAGCCAATCTTTTCAACACGTCCATCAGAATTTGATTAGTCCCACTGCTCTCACAGAACCTATGCCTATTCTCCAAAGACTGGAGAAACTCCTCCAACACCCGAATCCGACTGTCAGTCCTTCAGTAGCCTCTCCTACTTAACTGGACCAGATTTCTCCTCTTGCCACAAGAAATTTGACCTGCCTGTCTTTGCCTCTCAACTCTTCTCCAATTGCCCTGTTCTTTCCTCTGCTACGGACACTGGATTTACCTGCTTCTGGAACTCAGAAGATAGGTTACAACCTTAGCAGCTGTGGTAGTTTGAATAATGTCCCCCAATAGAATTTATTATAATTGTGTTTATTAAATTGTTAATTGTCTCCAGGCTTCTGGCTGGAGGAAGTGTCACTTTGGCCAAGCCTCCTGGGGACGGGCCCTTTCTAAATTGGATGCAAAATCCTAGGGATAGATATGCAAAAGAAGAGCTGGAACCCTGTCTGGCAGTTCTGCATTTTGTGAATTACAGTGTGCTTGCTGGATGGCTTTGGAGGTGCTGTTTCTCTCTCTGCTTGCTTCTGTAAAAGGGGGCCAGCCTTTTTTTCCTTAACTTCTCCTGAGTCTGTTACTTCAGCAAATTCTTTCCTCCCCAAAATTGTGCCTGGTTTGGAGCTTCATCCCCGCCGCATGTGACTGACTACGGCAGCAGTATAGTGGACTGAATTGTGAGAAAGTGAGTCTGCAGACATGTCTTTAAGGAGGGAAGAGCTAAGGGCTAGAGAGATGGCTTGATGGATACATTTGCCATGAACTTGTGAGGATATGAGTTTGTGTGACAGGTGTGTATAGGGACCGCTCCTCCCCTTCCAGCCCCTCCCTTTGAATGGGAGGTGTCTAGTTAGAGCTACAACCTAGGTGCCAAAACTGATTGGTCAAATATGAACCAATCAGCTGTCCCTCTAACTCACCTGGGGAGGACTCAAAACTAGCTTCCCTAGAGGAAGTAGGCCTCTTCTTCACACACATGGCAATGGAGTAGGACGACTGCTGACCCAGGCCTCAGTGAGGTAAGGCCTGTACCCCTACCCCGCTGGGGTAGGGGGGCAGGCTCCAGACCTTTTCTCTCATGAACCTCTCTTTCTCATAAAGGGAGCTTTCTATTATCTTTTCTTGGGCTGTTTATTTAAATAATAAAAGCTCTGTAAACTCTGACACATGTTTTCCCCACACTGGTGGCAAGAAAACTATGACTTCCCACATCCACTTTTCCCATCCAACTCCCCTTTTCCTGATCTACTAAATTAGAATAAATATATAATTAAAATTTAATTCTGTCCCTGTGTACAATTCTTTGGCATTAGAGGACAAGAACTCGGAGTAGGAGGAGGGGGAAGGGAGGATTCCAAAACTCTCTGCCTCTCCCTGCGTTGCTTACAATTATTAATTAGCAGCAACCCGTATAATTTGGATTCCTCAAAGCCCATGTAAAGCCAGACAAGGTAGTGAGAGTGTTTGTAATCCCAGCACTACACCTGAAATACATACACATATACATACATGAAAAAAATTAATCTGGGCTTAGAGTGGTCCTCTATCCAACATGGCTCAAATCCTTGGAAGAATAAGGGAATGTGGACACCGACTGGGTACAAAGTTCAGAGGGCTGGGCATGTGATGGAAGGGGAAAGAGTTAATTCCTGGCCCAGAAGGATGAGCAACCCAACCTGGCCAACACCTTTCTTCAACTTCACAAGAATTGTGGGAACAATGGCACTAAACCAAGGAGGCTAATCAGCAGCTTGATAATTGGCTAATAGATCCATGAGTGACAAGGAACCCTTAACTGGAGCTGGGATCCATGGCAAAATCTTATGAGGACCTAGAATCTGGGCTCCAAGGGGCAATTTCCACTACCAGAGAGCTACAGAGAGGCTACACACATCCTTTAGAAGCTAGCCAAAATACCAAGCTTGTCTCTTTTAACCTGTATTGATCTCATTCTCCGGTGAAGATTCTGTTTGTTTTTCAGAAAGTCGTGAGAGAGCTGAAGACAACTGTTGAACCCAAAAGCCAAGAAAAGACCACAGACTCAAATTTAGGCCAAACTGAAGCAAGCTGTCTTTGAGCTGGCAAGTGGCTGTCTCACCCAGATGTAGGGCTCAGGAGACTAGCAGACAGCCAAAGAAAAAGTGAAGTTTTTATATTTAAAAACTTGAGAGTTTTTTTTATTTTAAGTAAATATCTTTTTAAAAATATTTTATTTATTCATTTTCAAGCAGAGAGAGAGAGAGAGAGAGACAGAGAGAGAGACAGAGAGACAGAGAGACAGAGAATATGCACCAGGGCCACCACCTTGTGTGCCTGGCTTATGTGGGTCCTGGGGAATTGAACCCAGGGCCTTAGGCACTGGAGGCAAGTGCCTTAACCGCTGAGCCATCTCTCCAGCCCTTAAGTAAATATCTTAAATATCTTTATTATGAATAATCGTATACATTGTATGAGCAAATTTTGTGACTGTGTCCCCATTTCCCTCTTCTCTATCCCCTACCCACTGGGGTCCTTCCTCGGTGTGCATAGTGGATCTCTCCATAGGTTAGAGGTTATGAACTACACCAGAGGGAGCCAGATTTTCTTTCCTTTTTTTTTCTTCCCTCTTTTTGTATTGTTGATGAGGGGGGTGATGTCTCTAGATATTCTCCTCCACTATGGCTCTTACATTCTTTCCACCCCCTCTTCCTCTCCGTTTCCTGAGTCATGGTGGGTGAGTTTTGAGTCTGCTTTATTGTTGAGAACTTAGGTATCTCTGGATCCTTGCCCTGTGTTGTTGACCTTTCATGGGTTATCAGACTTGCTGTGGTGATTGGTCTCCTGTTTGTCTCTTCACTTTCTCACAGGTTTCATCTGGGCCCTGTGTGAAGGCTACGTGTGGTTTGTCTCCTGCCAGGATGTCAGCCATCATCCAATGTCTTGGTGGAATTGAGTTGTCTCCGGCTCTCTCAATGTCTTCTGAAAATATAAACAGAATCTCCCTCAGAGAGTGAGGTCAATATAGGTTAAATGAGGCAGCATTGCTCTTTTGGCTGGCACCTAACGGGTGTAGCCTCTCTGTAGCTCTCTGGTAGTGGGAATTTCCCCTAAGGAGCTCGAGATTTTTGGCCCCCATAGGATTAATCTGTGGATCCCAATTGCAGCTAAGGGTTCCTTGTCACCAAGTGGATCTCTTAGCCAATCAGTAAGCCGTTGATTACCCTCCTAGGTTTAGCGCCACTATTGCACAACTGAGCATTTCTTGACTTGCTGGTCTCTTCCATACAGCCGTGTGTTCAGCATTCTTGTGACAATTGTCTATATTGTGTATCAGTGGTCTCTGCTTTCTCCAAATATCATTGACTAATTTCCCCTGGCAGCTCATGCAACACCTTCCAGTGCTACATATGCAACCATCTGGGAGCTGGTTACCATTCTGGATCTAGAAGGATCTCTTGGTGTTGTTTGATGACACTCTGTGATTTCTTCAGCAATAGTGTCTTACCTTAGGCCTGAGGCAGGTATTTAAGAGCTTTGACAGAAGTCTGTCACATTTTGGGGACCTTGTGGGTCTCTTTGATCAACAGCTCAGTTTAGGAAGTAACCAATGACTTGGACAGGGAGATGCAGGCCTGAGCAATTATTCTTGAGGTTAGGCTTCCTCCCATTCTGCTGATGGCTCCTCGTACCAGGTGGCGCCCCCAGCTTCCTCAGTAGCTTACTGTATAAAAGCTAGGGTTTTATGGCGTCAATTCATTATTAGTTTAGTTACTATATGAGTCCCTCTCACCCTCCAATTCCCCCCACCCTCCCATGACCCCCCCAATTCATTCCCCTCCTTTTGACAAACTCTCCGTTCACTGATAGGTTTTCTTAATGTTTTAGTTTAACATGGTTAGAAACCACACATGAGGGAAAACATGTGGCGCTTGGCTTTCTGATCTTGTTTGTGGTCACTAAGAATGATCTGATACTTGGAGAGCTTTTAACAAGAAGTTTAGTAAGCAGGATGCATAGTTAATTAAAAATTAGCAATTTTTCCTGGATGGCCTGGGTCTTGTCATAGTTACATAGATTCCAGGAAGAGTGACAGCATAGTTAGGGAGAAGATGTTCTTGGGAAGTGTCATGGTTTGATCCTGGTGTCCCCCACAAACAAATGAATGTGTTCTGATAGATCGATCCTCAGCTGATGGCAGTTTGGGTTTTACAACCTCGATGAAGCTGTGTTGTTGGGGGCGGGCTTATGGGGTTATAAGCCAGCTTCCCCTTGCCAGAGTTTGGCACACCTTCCTGCCGCTGTTTGCAGTGCTGTGGCGGAGGTGATGTCCACCCCTCTGCTCGTGCCATCGTTTTCCCTGCCAGGATGGAGTCTCCCCTCGAGTCCATAAGCCAAATAAACCCATTCCTCCACAAGCCGCTTTTGCTTGGGTTCTTTCTGCGCAGCAACTAGAATGCTGACTGCAACAGGAAGGTAGAGCACAGTCACAGAAATTCCAAGCAGGTTCAAGGTACAGTCAGATCAAACAGAAATTTGTTACAAAATGGCTTCTAACTCCAAGATGGAGTCTCTCTGGTCCTTCATAACCCAATTCCACCAACAAGACATTGGATGATGGCTGACATCCTGGCAGGAGACAAACCACACCTGGACTTAAAACAGAGCCCAAATCAAACCTATGAGAAAGTGAGGAGACAAACAGGAGCCCAATCACCACAGCAAGTCTGATAACCCATGAAAGGTCAATGGAGACAGACACCAACGATACCCAACACAACCCAGGGCAAAGGTCCAGAGATACTGAAGATCTCAACAACAAAGCAGACTCAAAACTCACCCACCATGACTCAGGGAACTGAGCAGAAGAGGGGGCGGAAAGATTGTAAGAGCCATGGTGGGGGAGAATATCCAGAGACATTGTCCTCAGCAACAATACACAAAGGGCAAGAAAAGAATGAAAAACTGGCTCCCTCTGGTGCAGTTCATAACCCCTAACCTATGGACAGATCCAGTATGCTCACCGAGGAAGGACCCCAGTGGGTAGGGGACAGAGAGGAGGGAACAGGGACACATTCACAAGATTTGCTCATACAATGTATATACTTATTCATAATAAAGATATAAATATATATTATCATATATAAGAATATATATATATATATATATATATATATATATATATATATATATAAAGAATTGTGGGGGAAAAGATTGTTATTATTTAAACCACAAAGCCTGAGGGCCATATCTTGGCGGCTCCGTCCTCAACACCAATACCTCTTTGGTTATTGCTCAAACATCACTTTCTCAGCATGGCCAATGCAGACATCCTCTCAGCCTTTGTGCCCCTGAGCTTTCAGGCTGCTCCCCCAGTGTGTCCCTGCATCAAACTTCAGTGATACCCAGGCCTGATTTATCACCTTCAGGGATCTGGCTTTTATCCACATGACTCACAGAAATCATACCCCTAACCAGTACAATCCCTGTGTGGTAGGATCCATGTTTACCTCCACTTGACCAGTGAGGAAGCTGAGGGCATGCACAGTCAATAGCTCAGAGAGGCAGAAAGTCTTGTTTCACTTTGTACTAGTTACTTTCTCTTTGCTGGGATAAAATGCTAGACCAGATGCAGCTTATGGGAGAAAGGGATTTATTTCAGTTTATACTTTCAAAGTGAATTTTCACAGTGTGGAGGAAAGCAAAAGCAGAGAAGGCAGCAAACTGGCATCTTCATATATCAGCAGGGAAGAAGGGAGAGAGGCAAGGAGGCAAGGAGGGAGGGAAGGAGGCAGAAAAAGAGAGAGAGAGAACAAGAGTGAGCTACCTTCAAACATTCAGTGGGGAGGACTACAAAATCCCAGTGACACACCTCCTCCAGTGAGGATTTGCTCCCAAAGGCTCTGCCAACTGAGGACTAAGTAAGAGGCGTAATAACAAACACTGAAGCTATTGGGGATTATTTTACATTCAAACCAACACACACACACACACACACACGCACCCTTTCCAGACTCTTGATTCTGGCTCTGTGCAAGAAACAGCTGTGTCAGGCTGACCTGCTTTTCTACACCAGGACAGGTATTCATGGGACTATAACCCAGTCTTGCACTGGGAGAATCGAATGGAAAATGCTTTGCCCAAATGCTCATGACATAATAAAAGAGAATAATTGAGAGCAAATTCCCCTCTTCATGATGGTGGGGGAAGCAAAAGCAGAGAAGGCAGATAAGAAGCAGCATTTTGAGATGCTGGAAATAATGTGATTGCTGCATGTTTATCATCACTCTTCGTGACAGAACAGGTAAGTGAGACAGGTCTGTGCTGGAAACTCTGGTGCTCCCTGTACTGTTTGATGCACCTGGCGTCTTACAGCACCAGCACCAGCAGACACAGGACTAAACTAGAAAGGAACCACAAATGTTTCTGCTGCTCAATTATTTATTTTTTTATTATAATGTATGGTGCAAGTGACAGTGCCTTATAAAGACTCCATCTGGAGGTGTGGTTCCGCTAATGCCTAGGACCCATCTTCACATTGGCTCGGCACTAGGGATCCAAATAGGGAGTTTGGAGCTCCCCATTTCCAAGGTTACTTTATGGAAGGGAGGAGTAAAAGGAACTCACACAAAGCTCTCAAAAGCCTTATTGAGAGCCCCTTCCCACACTCCATTGATCGACACCCTCACCTCAACAGCAGAGGAGGCTGAGAACATGTATCCTGGCCTGATGCAGCTACAATCCCATGTCGATGGAGGACAGAATGAATTCCTGTGGCTGCCTGGAAGGTTTTGAGGTAGACTAAAGTGGAAGAGCATGAGTAGAAGAAAAGCCAAGTGAGACTTCCAACTAACGCCAGGCTGTCTCTTAACCGTCCACCCAGCTATGACAACGACACACTGGACAGGCCATCAAGGAGCAGAACAGAACTGTTCCCTGCAAGAGAGCAAGGGAGAGACTTCTTATTTGATTCCCACCACAGTCATTTGGAAAACCCTATAGCAGAGAAAGGAAAGGGGGGCAGAAGTTCAAGTGCTATAGTAAATTCAATTTTTTTCCACAGGAAGGAAACAGCAGACTGGAAAAGAATCGTTCTACCCTAACAACGTTTTTCCATCCAGGAGGAATCAAAGTCCATCTCTTCTCACTCCCAGCTAGCCATGGGCTCACTGAGGGAACTCTTTGCTTGGTATCATAGGCATCGGATATACCCTCTCAGGAGACTAAAGGATACTGACAAAAAGATCATTATCTCTTGTCACTGTATTACTTTCAGTAGTTACTATTTTCACTAATACACCAAAGTCTTAATGACATACAAATAAGTGACTGAGACTCGGAGTAACATTGGACAAAACAGGTTGATCTGCATTCATGACAAAGGCATGGGTTTCCTGCTGGCCTTCCCTGGCACCGTGAAATTCCCAGAGAGAACATTCTGTTTCACATGCTGCTCAGGCATCAAAATATGAATGACACGAATGCAGCTGAAACCCAGTAGGGCCCGCGGATGGCAGAGAGTTAGTCACTAAGCTAGGAAATGGAGCCATATGCAATGGAGTGTACTCAACTGTACAGAAAAGGAAATTATGAAATTTGCAGCCAAATGGATGGAGCTGGAAAAAGTCAGACTTGGTAATGTAACCCAGGTCCAGAAAAAGAGAAATTGTTTGTTTTCTCTCATATGTGTATCCTAACTTTAAATGAAGGTGAGGAAGGGCCTAATCTAGGAAGCTGGAGAGGAGACCCTGTCATGGTTTGATCCAGGTGTCCCCCACAAACAAATGAGTGTGTTCTCAGTGATCGATCCTCAGCTGATGGCAATTGGGTTTTGCAACATTGCTAGATCTGTGTTGTTGGGGGCAGGTTTATGAGGTTTGGCACACCTTCCTACCGCTGTTTGCAGCGCTGTGGCGGAGGTGATGTCCACCCCTCTGCTCATGCCATCGTTTTCCCTGCCAGGATGGAGTCTCCCCTCGAGTCCGTA
Source organism: Zapus hudsonius (assembly GCA_004024765.1). Classification (NCBI taxonomy): domain Eukaryota; kingdom Metazoa; phylum Chordata; class Mammalia; order Rodentia; family Dipodidae; genus Zapus; species Zapus hudsonius. Next base: position 5,626 of record PVHP010041599.1, on the reverse strand, counting down.
AGCCAAATAAACCCATTCCTCCACCAGCCATTTTTGTTTGGGTTTTTTTCTGTGCAGCAACTAGGAAGCTGACTGCAGCAGATCTCGAGGATGGAGGAGGAGGGAAGAAAGGAAAAAGGAGAAGGGGCCATACGTGGCATGAAAGTGGAAGACAGACCACAGAAGTGGAGGGAAGAAGTGAAACAAAAATTTACATGAAAAATGCCATAATAGAACCTAATTATTAATATGTATGTACACTAATAGTACATTTAACTGAAAGAAAAGCCAGCCTTCTCATCACAGTTTAGCTCTGGCTTAAAAAAAAATGGAGGACTAATGACGCAACAGTTAACACACCCAATCACAAAAATTGCTCACAATTTAGAAAGTAGATGTGGATATTTTCTATTCTTGAAAATCTCATTTTATCCAATGTTTGACACAATTAATATGACTGAAAATCTTCCATTAAAAGACAAAGCTTACTAAGGGCTTTTAATCACAGAAGCGAATTGTAACTTTGGCGTTTTTAATTGCAACTTTGAGAAATACTATTAATTTTGTTGAGATGAGAACATTTGGATTTACAAGATGCAAAGTAATGTTCTCTCTCCACATAGGTGAAGTCAGTTGCTGCAATCATGAGCTGCCTGGCATGTTTTAGAAAAAAAGGTGATGCAAGAATGCAAACTCGTTAAAGTCTCAGTTGGTCATTCTCCTTTGTAGGGTGAGACTGATAGGGAAATAGATCCATTCTACTGACAGTGAAATTATCGCTTTGTGACAGCCGTGGAGTTGTCCACGTGACTCACAGGGAAAGACTCTTCCAGTCTTGCCTTGTGAAACCCCTCTGTGGCTGTCATCACCGCAGGTCCATCATCGAAATGGCTCCATCAGTTTGCACATCTGTTTCCTGAGACACAAGAGAGTCCTGTACTTGCCCGGCCTGTTGACGTAAGAGGCTAGATGCATTAACTGACGTCACCAGCCTCAGAATGTTCAGCATTTATGTGCCTTGGTTCAACTGTTTTGTCATTTAGACTGATGATAAGAATGTCACTGCTATGTTAATGACTTTTCACCATCTCAGCAATGCCTAAGTTTAGGGTTGAGAAGGAGACTCAGCAATGAAAGTTCTTGCTCTACAAGCCTGAGAACCCAGGTGAATGCCTGGTAGGTGTGGTGGCCATTTGTAATCCCAGCACATGAGATGGGCGAAGCAAGCTGGCTAAGTCGACAAGCCAAATTGGTGAACTCTGGGTTCAACTGAGTCACCCAGCCTCAGTAAAGAAGGCAAAGAGCAGCCGAGGAAGAGATTCGAAGTCAATTTCTGGCCTCCACAGAAGAGGTCCACACTTGTATGCAAGCATGCGTGTGCGTGCACACACACACAGAGACACACACAAATACACACACACACAATGCCTAAATTGCTCCAAATTATCCACTTCCCACATCATGAGTATTTTGGTGAATTGTCTACCTGTTCACTCTCACAGATTCAGCCTGGCCCCTGGCTGAGGACAAGCACTGCAGGACTGGTCTTCCTCAAAGTAAGTGACGCCCTTGTGTTGGCCAAGCTCCTTGGCCAACACTCCAGGCCCTCCACAGTCTGCCCCCTGCCTCAGTTCCCCACACAGTCATCATCTGAGATTTCAGATGGTCCTCATGCCTGGCCATTCCCATGGTCGTGCCCTCTCATTCTGGAGGTCTCACCCTTTGAAGTGCCCCACGGTCCTCCTCCAAGAATCCACTTCACGGCCAGAATCCATCACCATGGTTCCCTGCTACAGCACCACCTCTCATAAGATGCTCCTGGTCCACGTGATCACGCCTTCTCTCCCAGACTCCTCAGTAGGCCACCTATGTGCAAAGTTCTACTATCCCTGGCAGTTCTAGCTCACTTTTTGACACGTTAACTAATGCCCTAGAACCATTTATTAAATTGAGACAAGTCCTTTGAAGAGGGTGACATATTTTCTGATAAAACAGAAACAGAAATGATTTTCCTAATACTAAAGTTCCAATATTGAGAAATGTTATTTTAAAAGAATTTGATATCTTCCCAAAATAAATATATGTTTAAACTGCTCTAAGGAAATACATGTGAATAATCATCTCATTCTTATAATGTAAATTCAAAATTGCTACAGGCTTTCAATAATATTTCAAGTTAGTTTGAAATATTAAATCCATTATGTTAAAAGTAAAATGATCCAAATTCCAAGAATATAACAAACCTTTTAAGTAAATCTAAAGTATTCTTATCCTAGTTGAAGACAGAGCAAAGTTTTCTTTTAAAATTCTATGCTAAAGGGCTGGAGAGATGGCTCAGAGGTTAAGGCACTTGCCTCCAGTGCCTAAGGCCCCAGGTTCAATTCCCCAGGACCCACAAGGTGGTGGCCCTGATGTTCTCTCTCTCTCTCTCTCTCTCTCTCTCTCTCTCTCTCTCTCTCTCTCTCTCTCTCTCTCGTTTCTCTCTCTCTCTGCTTGAAAATGAATAAAATAAAAAAGAGATGAATTTTAAAAAAAGAAAGAAAATATTTTAAAAATGCTATGCTAAAAATGAAATGAAACAACTTTAAAATGTTATTTTATCAAATTCACAAATTAAAAATGTGGCACAACAGATATCGAGTAGCCCCCATGCTGAGCAAAATCCAAAGTTAACATTGCCCCAGAATAATAACAAAAATGAATGTTCTGGTTTTAAAATCGGTGGGTCCACTTTAAATCCCAAAGCTGGGTTTCATTCATGTACACTTTCATAATACACCCACTTAAGACAGGTGAATACTGATATGTAGTCCATGCTTCTCAAGACAATGGTTCTATCTTACAAGTTACAAAAGAAACAGAAAAAGACTGGAGTGTCCCCCCATCCCATTCCTAGGTTGAACTTCAATCCCTTTAAGAAGGAAATTTAGGTTACATGGTAAGTCTCTAGCTAGAAGAAAAAAGGACCAGGATCTCTGAATCTCTCCCCTTCCCTATTTTCCTTTCATCTTCTCTCTCTCTCCCTCCCTCCCTCCCTCCCTCCCGCCCAAGGAGGTAGAAAAAGCCATGTGATCCGGTGGCCTTGTGAAAACCAGAAAGAGAAGACTCATGAAACACCAACCCTGTTGGCACTTTAACAATGCACTTGCTGGTTTTCAGCTGTGGGGAAATGTGTCTCTGGGGTTTCACCACTAAATTCACCACTGGGAATTTGGCAAGGCATCAGAGCAAATGAATACAGCCTACAAATTGCCCTCATTTGACCTTGCTTTATATCCTATTAAAGTTGATAATTGTATTTTAGGAACAAGAAGTGGATTATCACCACCTAATATGCTGAATGATTATTGTGCATGTGAGTACTGATGTCATAGTAACGCTCTGTTAAAATGTCAATCAATTCTGTTTCATGGGAGAAATCAACTTGAGACACACAGGTTTACTGCTTGAAGTATGATGTGGTATTGTTCCATGCACCAGCCCCCAAACCTCATATTAATTAAGGGAACAACCAAAGACAAGGTCCACAACTTTTTTTGGACATAGCTGATCTGGAACCTACTTTGTAGCCCAGGCTGGCCTCAAACCCACCATGATCCTCCTACTTAAGCCTCCCAAGTGCTGGGATCAAAGGCCTGAGCCACCACACCTGCCTGATGCCCCAACTGTTCTCAGCCTCAATTTGTTTCATCGCTAAAAGGAGATATTTCCTCGCTCCATGGCAGAGAGGACTGTTCGAATGTGTTCAAAGTGTCTGGATGATCAAACATTACTATTTTTTCTAGTTATTTTTTCAAAATATCCTCCCTATTCATTTCATTTTCAAGCAGAGAGAGAGAGAGAGAGAGAGAGAGAGAGAGAGAGAACACCAAGGCCACCACCCTGTGGGTCTGGCATATGTGGGTCCTGGGGAATCAAATCTGGGGCCCTAGGCACTGGAGGCAAGTGCCTCAACCGCTGAACCATCTCCCCAGCCCATTTTTCTAGTTTTTTTTAATAGTTGCTAGGCTTCCAGGACACCATAGAAACTGCTCAGGAGAGCCTCACTTTTCTATTTATGAAGATGGTCACAATATTGGGTTAATGGTGGGGACAAAATAAAGTTGGATCAGTATTTATATGATAAAGAGATCATTGCTATAAATAACATTACTAAGCTAGACCATTAAATAACTGAGCTTAATACCAGAGATTGTCATGTTTTTGTAACTTCTTATTTTATTTCTAACTTCAAGTTACTATATACATGATGGATATCACTATCTTTTCAACCTCATAAATGTCCATGGTATTCAAAGGTGATAAGCAAAGAATTTTTCAATTTCTAAAGAGAAAAAGGGACCACTGCGTGTGCACAGATAGCTTACTTAATAGTGGCTAAAGACGGTGCATCAGGTAGCTTTATTCTATAGAGGTTTAGGACTTGGCATCATGGATTCATTCAGCCAGTGTTTAGAAAAATGGAGTAAGACCCAGTGTAGTTCAAACTCCATCTTTAAAAGCTACAATGAATTTCTCCTCAGCATTGAGGCATCTGCTCAACCATGTTTATTGCAGCTCAATAAGCTAAGAATTGGACTCAACCCAAATGCCCATCTCTGGAAGAATGGATACCAAAGTTGTGTGTTTACATGATGGAATTCTACTCAGCTGAAAGGAAAAATGACATACTGAAATTTAAAGAAAAGTGGACAGACTTGGAGCAGATCATACTTAGTGAAGTCACGCAAGAACCAAAAATCAAATGCCACATATTCTCCCTCATGTGTAACTCTACTAAAGCTTAAACTCTAAGCAAACCTGGCAAGTGAAATGTGAAACCATAAAAGGGGATGTAAGGCATGGGGGCGGGGAATAAGCTAAACAAATAATGAATCGAAACCATAAAATCCTTACTTACACCCAGAAAGCTCCTGAGGAAGCTGTGGGCATCCTGGAAAGAGGGGACATGAATAAAATGGGAAGAAGCCTGACCCCATGAAAAACTAATCAGACCTGCAACTCCCTGTCCCAGTCATTGGTTCCTTCCCACACTGAGCTGTTCATTGAGACACCCATGAGGTCCCCAAAACAAGATAGGCTTCTGTTTCAAAGCTCTTGAATACCTGCCCCAGGCCAAAGGTAAGATCCTATTGCTGAAGATACCACAGAGTGTCACCACACAACTCTGAGAAACCCTGTAAGATCCAGAATGGTACCAGCTCCCAGGTAGGAGGAGGCACTACACAAGCTGCCAGCGGAAATTGGTCAATGATATTTGGAGCAAGCAGAGACCACTAATATAAAATCCAGAATGTTGACATGAGAATGCCATACACACTGCTTTATGGGAGAGATCAATGAGTTAAGAAGTGAGCACTTGTGCAAGAGTGGCACCAACACCTAGGTAGGTAATCAACGGCCTTCAAATTGGCCAAGAAATCCACTCAGTGACGATGAACCCTTAACTGGAATGGGAATCCAGGGCAAAATCCTATGGAGACAAAAATCATGAGCTCCAAGGGGAAATTCCCACTACCAGAGAACCAGAGAGGCAACACCCAATAGAATCTTGCCAAATTAGCAATGTGTGTCTCATTTAAACTATACTGATCTCACTCTCCGATGGAGATCCTGTTTGTATTTTTCAGAAGGAAGTGAGAGAGCC
>PVHP010041598.1:0-15341 GCA_004024765.1 Zapus hudsonius | reverse complement strand
AAAAAAAAAAAAAAAAAGTATAAACCACCTCAGAGAACTTAGGCAATATCTTCAGAATGCCACAGCCGGTGCCTGACAAAGCCTGTGTCCTCCCATCAAAGCTGACTCTTCAGGCTAATGCCCACCTACCAGAGTAAAGGCAGGACATTTGACTTCTCTCATTTTTCTTTGGATTTTTGACATTGGCCATGGCTTCTAGCCGGAGCTAACAAATAGATTTCCTCTTGCTTTCAAGTCCAAATGCTGAATAGTACTGCTTGGTCTGCAGTGTTGGAATGACTGAGAAGCCTCTCCCTCTATGGTAGGGTGGAGGCCTCGTGTGAGCTCACATCTGTCATCGAGGAGGCCGCCGCAGCATCTTCACAGCCTCCTGAAAGGAAGGAGGATGAAAGAAATCATCTAAAGTCCTCTGCAGGAAACTACAACTACCTCCCAAAGTAAGAAACGTCCCACTCACTGGCACATAAGTGAAATCGACCAGTGGATTTATATGAGAGATTTACTAAGAATTGAAAGGGAAAAGGAAGTTAGGGTTATGTGAAGTAAGACTATAAATATCTGAAATGTGACTACAAATTCAAGCTCAGCTTTTGGGGCTCATTTTTAGGGTAGCTGCTAGAATTTTTTTTCTTTCCTTTTACTATTTTTTTTTTCTCAGTTTCAGGGCTCTTGTATTTTCCCACTCTGTGGAGTAAGATGGTAGTCGCAACAAAACCAATAGCCTTGGCTGGACACTGTAGCCAGTCCCCAGCTCTTTTCCCTACATCTAGCTTTCTGCTTGTCCTGCAGGGGCCCATGAGTCATCCCTCTGGGGAGATGAGACATGGTTCCATATTGATATCACCATTGGGCTTGTTGCTTGAATACCCAGATTGTTCTAGTGTTTGTTGACTTTTAATCCAAAAATAAAAGTCACTTAAGTCAAATAGCCTAGTGCCCATGGGTCTGGCTGTTTGGAAAATTTGGAAAACCATTTAGGAAGCCACCATCAGGATGTTCCTGGAGCTGCGTCAGCTTGACTTCAGTGCATTAGCTCTTGTGCAGATTGGTGCAGTGAGCTGGGTAATGGAAACCCAAACCCGCTCTTAAAAAATTGAAGCACCCCAAAGTAGTATTTATGGTACATAAAGCATTGTCTGTCACCTGAGGTCCTACCTTGGCCATCCCATTGTTCTTGGGTAAAATATGAACCTAGAGTTCTATCTCTCTCCATGGTTACTTGCTAGTTGCTTAACTTTGACATTTTGCTACAACTCAGTCTGTGAAATTCCTCCTTTGTGAACTCATGGTGGTCTTAAAAATAGTGGCTACATTCTTCACTTTCCCTCTAAGACATAGTACATTATTCTTGGCTGCTAGGTTCCATCCAGACGCTTTTGCATTCTGGGGATGGATGGAATAATCATAACTGGCTTAGTTCAAGTTGCAGAATTAGAAATTGTAGTCATTTCTGGACAAAATGTGCTATATACAATGTATATTTTTTTAAATGATCTTTATTCTTTGTGTTACAAAAACAAACTTTGAAAGGATGACTCTCACAGGATATGGAAATGGCCTTGGACTAAGGCCAGAGTTAGTGGCCCAGCTGCTGTTTCCTGTAAGAGACAGCTACATCCAGAAGGGGAAAAGACAAAGTTAAATATATAGCAGGAGAATACTGCCTGGACCTATTAACCAGAATGAAAGGCTTTGCCTGCTACACAATTTGTCTCTAATGACATATAGGCATTGGCAGGAATTACAGTTTGTTAAGGAGAAATATTTAACGTTAGTTATCAGATCAGAGGCAAGTGATCCACTAATAACAATAGCAACAGTAACAGCATCTATTTGTGTGACCTTAAGATTTTTAAGTATTTTCACATATCTAGTTCTGTGTTTATGACAACCTAGTAAGGTTTGTTAGTTGATCAGAGAGGGCCAGAGCCTATCATGGATGAGCTGGGGCATGTAAAGCTAAGTAAAGACTTAGAATTTTATCCTAAATATGATGACAACTTTTAAACCAGGGATGGACAGAATTTAATTGACACTTTTAGAAAGATCCTTCAGCCTACTCTATGGAGTCCAGACTGGGTGGGGTGAGAGGATCAGAAGCTGGGAGACCAGTCAGGAAACACAGCAGTAATCCAGGAAAGAGATTATTAGAATGGCTTGGAGGGGAAGTTGAGGGTGAAAAATGGTCAAATTCAGAATAAATTTGGAAGAAATTACTTAGAAGACTTTCAAATAGATTGAATATGAAATGTGAATTTTTTTAAAAAAAGAAGCATCTCTAGATTTTGGTGCTCATTAACACTGGGAATAGTATTCTGTTTTTCATTTTCTTTAAGTAAAAAAAAAAACTAGAAATGTTGGGCAGAAGAATAGGGAGAGTAGGGAGGTGTTAAGAGTTCTGTCTAGGAAAATTGTAGATGTCCACGAAGAATGTCAAGGCAGCAGAGTGTGCATCTGGAACTCGGAGCATGGCTGAGCCAGAGATGGGAAGACAAGAGTCCATGTAGAAGGGAGACCTGCCTAAGGGTCTGGGAAGGGGAGGACAGCGCGTGGGAAGAAATCCCTGAGTGTGTGATTTTCTAGGAGCCAAGCTAAGCAAGTGCTTCAAGTTGGCCCAGAGCGCTGAGAAGAAACGGTGAGAACTGAGAATGAGCCCTTGGATTGTCAGGGCACAGTCAGTGGTGACCTTCAGGAGTGGTGATGGTGGACTGTTGAGCCTGGGCCTCACTGCAGCAGCATAGGGAGAAGCAGAGAGCACAGACCCATCTCTTAAGGCATTTTGTCTACAAATAGAAACAGAAATGAAATGGAAGCTAGAGAGACCAAAGGTCTTTCTTTTAAAAAAAACAACCTTATTTATTTATCTTCTGGAATAGGAAAGAAAGCAGCTACATGAGTGTGCGTGCAAGCATGTTAGCAGGTTTGGTGATGTGGGGGTGTGCTGATTTTCTTCGGGGTTCACTTAATGACGTTAACGTGGGATGGTCAGCAGAAAGCGAAGGAGGTAGGAGATGGTAGCTACGGGAAAAAATAGCCAATAGTCAGATACTCTTTATATTTCACTACGACTGACTTTGAGTCCTTAACGATTTCATGAAAAAAACAGATCCAGGTCTAGATTTGGCAGGGTTTGTGCTTGATCCTCAGAAGGGGGCAGTGTTGGTGGCCATGTCATTTGAACTCCCTCTGAGGACTGCTTACATCTATGTACTTCCCCCTGCAGGGTATGCGGAGTGGGGGGATTATCAGGGCCCTCTCTTCGTCCAGATTACCCATTTAGCTGAAATTACGGACCCTGAGGCGTATTCCCTTCTCCCCCAGGGGAAAAGCTGACCCCACTCATTCTGTGCCCTTTCTGTGCTGCTTAGAGGCACTTAGAGTAAATTGTCCCCAGGTTCCCACTAAGCCTCTGCTTGAGAAAGAGCTCATGTACTACAGTCCCAACAGTGAGGCCAGGGAGGAAGATGGGTAGGCAGACTTCCCAGAAAAGATTTGTATTCTACCCAGATGCTATCAGTTTTCTGGGTTCATTTAACTTTTTGTTTTTTGGGTTTTTTTTGTTGTTTTTTGTTTTTTGTTTTTCGAGGTAGGGTCTCACTCTAGCCCAGGCTGATCTGGAATTCACTATGTAGTCTCATGGTGGCCTTGAACTCATGGCGATCCTCCTACCTCTGCCTCTCGAGTGCTGGGATTAAAGGCATGCGCCACCACACCCGGCTTCATTTAACTTTTCATATTCTAAAATCCTTGCTTTATGTTTAGAAATTGGGCTTGTGGATAATTAAGAAGAAAAAGTGAAGATAAAGGGGCTAACATTTTTTCTGGAATCTTTGAAAGAATGGCAATCCAAGAACCAGCCTAAATTTTCCTTCCCTTTTAAAGTGATCAACTGTTCTTCTACGACTCTTTTTGTCGATATTCCTGCTGTGATGTATTTTTTGCATGGCATTGATATTTGCGTTGTGTCTCTGTGTATCTTACACATAAATGAAGAAAAAATTAATAGTAATTTAGTCAAAGTAGCTCCTTTGAGATAGTGTCTGTCCCCATTACTTGCTAATTAACCAACCATTGATAACTGACTGCCACTAGATATGCTGTATTTGTCTTTTTAAAACATATTATCCAGCTGGGTGTGGTGGTACACACCCTTAATCCAAGCACTTGGGGAGTCAGTGAAAGGAGGATCGCCATGAGTTTCGGGCCACCGTGGGACTACATAGTGAATTCCAGGTCAGCCTGGGCTAGAATGAGACCCTACCTTGAAAAACCAATATATATATATATATATATATATGTATATGTATATGTATATATATACATATATACATATATGTATATATGTATATATATATACATACATATATATATATTCATTTCTCCAGGCACACGTGCCGTTTTGTGCATCTGGACTTACATGGGTACCGGGGCATTGAACCTGAGCTTTCACAAGGCTTTTCAAGCAAGAGCCTTTAATCACTGAGCCATCTTCCCAGCTCCTGTTTGTAATCTTATTTAATTCTCAAGACAGCTCTATCATTGGCATTCCACAGATGAGGAAGGATACGGAGGCCCAGAGAATGTAAATGGCCTCTTGAAGGCCACATGACCAGTAAATGGGAGAGGCAAGATCCTAACTCTAAATCTCGGTTCCCAAAGCCACAGATCTTTCCATTTCACCACATTGCCTACTCTGTGGTCAGTGGGAATGATCACAAGCTCGTTTGCAAATGTGAAGCATCTTTCATTTGAAGAGCTGAAGCTAGGAGCATCGTCTCCTTCGTTGGTGGTTTGGAGAGAGGAAGGAACGAATTAACATTTACTGGCTACCTCATGTATGGCATGTAATTTTAGTCATGTTCACATTCCAAGCAGGTTGTATTTACTGTCTTCATTTTTTTTTTTTTCGAGGTAGGGTCTCACTCTAGCCAGGCTGACTTGGAACTCACTGTGTAGTCTCAGGGTGGCCTTGAACTCATGGTGATCCTCCTGCCTCTGCCTCCCAAGTGCTGGGATTAAAGGCGTGCACCACCATGCCTGTTACTGTCTTCATTTTGAAGGAATCAAAATTTAACAGGGAAATTTAGTTGGCCAATGTCATATAGCTTACAAAGGAATTTATGTGTCCATTGTGGTCCCTCAGCCAACTCTAGGCTCCATTGGAACAGGGAGAAAGTCAATTTCTATTTCATAACTAGTCTTCCTACTGCCTAGAATAAGGTCTGAATCTGGCGCATAGTCGATGCTCAAGAAAACATATTGAGTCAAGCGTGATGGCACACACCTTTAATTCCAGTGCTCGGAGGTAGAGGTAGGAAGATCACTGTGAGTTCGAGGTCAGCCTGAGGCTACATAGTGGGTTCCAGGTCAGCCCAGGCTAGAGCGAGACCCTACCTTAAACAAAGAAGGAAGGAAGGAGAAAGAAAAGAAACGATATTGAGTGAAAGATGACATCCTGCCCTAAGATGCAAGTAGAATGCATGAGCCTTGCACTGGACTTTGTAGTATCTTCCAATGGATGTTGACATGCAGCCAGAAGGTTCTGCATGCATGCTTCTGACTGAAAGCCTCTTCTCACAGATGTTCAGTGCAAGTGGTGGAATTGATTTTCTACCGCTGGGAAAACTGAGGCACAGAAGTCAGCTAGGCAGATCCTTTGCTGCAAGTTAGTGAACAGTTTGTGGCACAAGTAAAATTTGGAGATTCTCACCTTGACAGCCTTGGACCACTTAAGAACCCTGTGGTCCTGGTAAAGTTATAGCTTTCCATAAACCTGGTACTTAATCATTTAAAGAGATGGCAATTTATCTTAAATACGCACCTCATTATTATGGATGTGACACGCTTAGTGCAGATGGTCTCCGCAGTTTTTCCTGGCGTCCCTCACCCTCATGGTATCTAGTATGCTAATGTCAATATTAGCTTTACTGCTTTAGGTAACATTGGTATGCTTCTCATTAGCTGGAACCGTAAAGAGTTTAGTTTTACCTGCGCTGAGGGACCGCTAAATTCCTGCTGGCATCTGTACGCAGTCCCATGTTGAAAGTGAGGTCATGTTTCTCCTGGATTGTGCCTGTATCTGATGAGCCTGGGCTGGCGTGAATCCGAGACAATGAAATAATCACACCCATTAGCTCACCGGGGCCTTATTAAGATGTGGCCTGGCTTTCCATCTACATCTTTTGCTTGGAAAAACTGACCCAGTCATGGTTTATAATGAAGGTTAGTGGAGGTGGAGTAACCAAACGTTAGCACTGCCCTGCTTACGCTCGGGCACATCTGCTGTTTGACCTGGGAATTAGGGTTGCAAGAGGCAGGGTGCACCAATATTCTGGGTTTTGAAATGGGGTCTCACTATGTAGCCATGGCTGGCCTAGGAACCCTCTATGTAAAGTAGGTCAGTCTCAAATTTGTGGTGAACCTCCTGCCTCTGCCACCCGAGTGCTAACTGGCACGTGTCACCATGCCCAGTTCAGTGATCTTTAATCTCTGTATAGGCGATGGCAAAGTTGAACTTTACTAGAACCTTCTCACCCCCTTTCTACTAGCTTAGTCTAGTAGAAAGTCTCCTAGGGAGGAATGCCTTATATTATATTATATTATATTAATTATATTATATTATTATAGTTCTCTTTCTAGACCTCCATGGTTTGGAGGTCTGGGTCTAGTCAACAAACTTAATGGTTTCATGATTTTGTTTCTTCATTGATACCTCGTGCATTGTGCCAGATCTTCTTCTGCCTCAGTCTCCCTCTATGGGGCTTTCTTAGGGACACCTTCCCAGACCCTGCGCCTGTCCCTGGATTGTAGCCATCACTTACACATCCAGGACCTTCACCTCACCCTCTGAACCGTTTTCACAGTCAGTCCAGTTTATGGGATGGCTTGCTTGTAAAGGCAGGTCTCTCTTGCTCACAGCTGTTTCTCCAGTGCCTACGTCTGCTGGATACACAGTTGGCAGTTGGCAAACATTTGTTCGATGAATTAAGGAATTAGCTGATTTAATTGCAATGAAAAATCAAAGAAATGTATCCCTTATGCTGGCTTGGGGAGCCTTATTCTGTACAGATTTGGTAGGACTTCTGGGCTGGGGAGATGGCTCACCAGGTGCTTGCTTACAAAGCCTGATGACCCGGGTTCAGTTCCCCAGTAGCCACATAAAGCCAGATGCACAAAGTGGCGCATGTGTCTGGGGTTTGTTTGCAGTGGCAGGAGGCCCTGGTACGCCCATACAAACACACTCTCTCTCACTCTTTCTTTACACACACTCTCTCACTCTTTCTTTCTCTGTATATGTGTGTCTGCCTCTTTCTCTCTCTCGCCTTCAAGTAAATAAAAATATGTTTTCAAATTTTTGGTAGGATTTCTGATATGTTGACAATGGTCTGAATGAAAATTACTGTGTTTAAAATAAAGGTTAACTTTGGGTGGGAGAGACATTGATGCTTCTAGAGCATTGATGCTGTGAATACTGTCCTCTGAGAGAAACAATTGCCATCTATAGCAGAAGCAATTGTGACCACCCATGAGAGACCATAGAAGGAGGGGAGTGAGGAGGGTCCCAGGCCCTCCTGACATCTCAGCTGTCTATATCCCAGCTATGGGCAGTGGCACATGTGGCCTTGTGAACTCAGCGGGAGTAAAGCATAGGGAAAGTGGAGCATCATGGGATGGCAGGAGCTCTATCCAGGCAGCTATGGGAGGCTGGCGTCCTTGCTGGAAAGAGACTTTTCTAGCTACAGCTGCTTTGGGGTCTCCCTGCTCCTGTAAGTAACCCCTCATTGGTTCACCCAGTTGAACTTTGGGGAAATAGCCTTTAGTCTGTCATGATTGCCCTCCCTTGGGGTAGGGGGATCGCAAGCCCTTGCTGGCTTCTTCCCAGGAAAGAGTTCATGCAACAATGGGGAACATTCTGTTTCTTTTTTTTTTTATTTTTATTATCCATAATTAGACACACTGAATGAGCAAATAATGAGTTGATATCTCCATTTCCCTCTTCCTCATCCCCAAGAACTCCTGGGAATCCAAGGGTCCATGCTTCCTGCTGACTCGAGAGGCACCACATCGGCCACCTGCTAGTCATTTCATGAACACCCAAGGCAATGAGTGCCATTGGGGACACTTCAAAATTTCACAAAATGTGAGGATTCTATTAACATAGCCCCATTACTTTATAGCTTAGATGATTGTCACCTGTCTTTAAAGAGACCTATTTTCTGTAAGCCAACCACCCTGTCTCTCTTTTTGTGTCTACCATTGAACTCCCCTAAACGACACAGAGAAACTAACAACCCTATGCTTTCTAGTATAAACTATAATTAGAATACTTTGAGTCTTGACCCTGAGCCTCATTCCAGTGGATATCATCATGTCAGAATGAGAAAATTATCTGAAAGGTTCTGATGTCAGGGTAGTCTTCCAGTCTTTCCTAACAATTTGATGTCTTCTGTGGCTATCACAATCTTTGGAAGTATTAGAGATTTCCTGGAAAAACCACATCACCTGCCAACACAGTCGGGCAGGGACCCAAGCCGAGCAATGTGCTTTATTGCTCCCTGGTAGTCACAGACCACCTCACAGCAATTCTCAACCCAGTTTGGGGGGTCCTCTCCATGGAACAGGCCCAGCCAATCTTCTCATCAGATCACAATTAAAAGTTGCTTGATCAGTCAGCCTGGCTGAAAACATTCTTGGCTGTTTAAACTGGCAATGATAAGAGTGAGCTTTCTATACTTACAATGAGTTTATTATGTAAGCACCGGAAATGACCAAAATCTTTGGTAACTCTAGGGTCATAATGCTTTAGTCACTGTGTGGGTATGTTCATAAAGCACTTGAGTTCAGCTTGGATAAAGCACCTGAGGAAACCGCAGGGTAGAAGTCTGGAATGTAGACAGTCTAGGACATGACTAGTATGAAATACTACTGACTTTTGTACATAAACCTTGTCTTTCCCAACTTTCAGATGCGATATAAAAAGAGGGGCTTTAACCTTTACCTGAGGCTGTCTAAAAGTCTACACTGTTTTGCTCAGGAAGGGAAGCAGTTGCCTTAACACCCTGGCCAGGTTCCCGACATGAGCAGGGTGGCCCATTTAAAACAGGCCTATGGATGCTTCCGAGTGAGGAGTGAAGGAAGGGGTTAGTTGTAAAGTGCCATGTGTATGTGGGTGTTTAATGAATATGAGCTGATTAAATTGGCCACCCTGAATTATAACCTCATACCTTCTCTAGTTCCTCTCCAGTTTTTAGCTCAGGACCTACTTTTCTTCCCACTTTTCTGCCCAACTTGTTAAGCAGAAATGCTTCCACTTTTAAAACTGCTTGTGTTTTCCACCCAAAGTTTCTTTGTTTGAATGATGAGCAAAAGAATGCAGCCTTGAAAATACCTTCCTTTCAGATCGAGGCCAGCTGCAGGGACTCTGCCCCAACCACACCCACATCACTTCCCCTGTAAACCTTCTCGCCTCCATCTGCTTCCCTGCCCTGAACTGGCACAATGCTGGGATCTGTCTGCAGCAGATAGTGAGCTCTGTTACAAACAGAGGAGGCCTTGTCTAGAAAGGAAAAAGTGCTGTTCTAGAAACCAGGCAACCTGGGCTCATGGCTTGATTTGCTAATAGCCATCTGTGTGACTTAGGGAAGTCATTTTGTCTTCATTAATAAAAGGCGACGGTGGGACAAAACCATATTTCTCAAACTGGAGTCTCTGGGTTCTTGGGGTCTAAAAATTCTATGTGATTTTAATTTTTTTAATGTTCTTACCATGAAAGTTTTTTTTAAAAAAATAATTATAAAGACAATACTTTATAGAGGAAAGATTTCAAAGGATAAATCTTGAGGTTCTTAAACTGGTGATCTGAAACTTAATCTGACATCTAGAGACTTTTTTTGAGTGTGTCCTAGAGATCTCCAATAGATTTTCCTTTATAAAAAGGACTCCCTATATTAATGCAGTTGGAGAAACACTGGACCGATTCCATACACTCATAAGCTAGATATAAAGGCAGGACAAAAATCTTAGTTTTAGCTTTCTTATTCTTATCCTATCCCATCTAATTAGTCTTGGACCACCCCAAGGTGCTTAAGTCTTTTAGCATGTGAGTTCTTTTTGTTTGCATAACTGAGATATTTCCTGTTTGCAATCACTCTATATTAAATATTGTAAGGGGTACGTTTCTTACAATAGCCCTTCTTTTATCCTTTAAAATCTAGACCATTCAATTCATTGCTGTTCAACTTGGTTAACGGAACCCACCTTCCTCATATTTCTCAAACCTTATTAAGGTTTCAGTGTTGGTTGAAGCAAGTAGATGAACTGCTCATATTAGTAAACCTGGGGTTGGGCATTGTGAGACTAGTTTATGTGTGCATTTACCTTACAGTTTACAAAGTGGTTTTCATTATAATATCACCTAGTAAATGAAACAGGTAGCATAGTCCCCATATGATAAATGAGGACATCATAATGGCCAGAAAAAGTTTCTTGTATCTTCTGACTCACTATGTTCTTCTCAATAACTCCTCTTACTCCAGTAACAGCAACAAAATAGATTTGGTACCTGTTATTAACTACATTGCATGGCTCCATGATTATTGTTCCAGGAGATCCTAAGTTGAGTTTCTCATTCATGGAATGACTTGCCTGGAAAAACCACATGCCATCGTTTACTGATTTAAGACTGTCTCAGCCCAGTTCCTGGTACATGAAAGTACTCAATAATTTTTTTAAATGATGGGCAAATGAATGAATAAATCTAAAAACATATCCTTCTGCTGAGTGTGATAGTGCATGCTTATAATACCAGCACTCTGAAAGGCATAGACAAGAGGGAGAGACAGGCCACAAGTTCAAGGCCAGTCTGGTCTACTTAGTGAGTTTCAGAACAACCAGGGCTTTCACAGTAAGACCCTGTCTCCAAAAGTTTTCAAAAAATTATATACATTAGAGGTCATTTTTGCTACAAATAGTTGCCAACATTTTTTCAAGGACTGAGTCAGTAGGGCTTTCGAAGGGCTCACCAAGTGCTTTAAGGGAACTGATGAGAGAGGAATACACTGGTAGACAGCAGAGGAACTCTTTCCTTCTGTCCAGGAGTGATGTCATAGGCCTCCAAAGGGGAGGACAGAAATCTTCGCTCCTACCGTGGAGAGAAGAGAGGTTTGCCAGAGGTGTGTAAGAGTAAAGGGAAAGGCAGCCAGATGTGACAAGGAGGAAGGGCAGGCTGGAGAACAGAGGAGCTGGGGGGAAAGACATTTTCTCTGGTCAGGATGTGTCCATATAGACGGAGAGCACTGTCTACTCCTTCCATCGTGTGGGTTGGCGAATTTCCCATTACTTCCCAAGAGAACTATTAATGACCAAGGACATCACATTTTCATCAAGGCAGCTCTTGCTGGTCTGGTCAGCTAGGCTCCCGTGGGAATGGTGAAGTTATAGTGGGTGAAGAGAGAAGCTGCTGATCATAAAGGGATCCACTCACCCCTTTCCGCTGCTGGCAGCTTCTGTGGCATCTATAAACATATAGTTCGTCCTCACATACTCATAAATGCTGGTTATTATCATATGACCGCATTGTCTATGGAAGTGGATTGCCTGGAAAAAGTGATTCCATTTCATTTTTATATACTCATTGTTCCTGGAACTGCTTCCTGAAATCCCAGGCTTTTATTTTGCTCTAATGCTCTTCAATTGCCTTTTTCAAAGCCTCAGGGTTCTGGAGATGTTCTTGTGCTGAAAGTATGTCTCTGCCTGGCTTCTGAGAACTCTCTATGTCAGATGGGCTGGCTTTGCTTGGCCAACGAGATGACTGTCCTTCCAGTTACTCCTCCCTGACAGGGTTTGTTGGTCATCTTGGAAAGCTATGAATGTTCGAGGGGACCAAGGTGAAACTGCAGAACAAGTTCACCCAGCCCGACCAAAGCACATGTGGTTCACTGACCACACACATGGGCTCAGAATGACATCTCACTCGGGGAGCAAAAGCCAAGGGTTGTGGTTAATGCCCCAGCAAGCCCCAGATGGTTCGAGTTAATGTGCACCTATGTTTTCTGCCAGGTAGTTTTCATCAGTTTCCTCAGGATGCTGCTGTGTGTATAATTAAGAGTATTTAATCATATTATAATTCTCCACACAGGGAGGGTGTGGGGGATGAAGGAGAATAAGGAGCACTGTGTTTTAACTCCAGTGAGAGGCATCATCTGGGAAACAAAAGAGGAAAATGCCCAGTCTCTGGGCTCTGTCTGTACCATCACTCACTCGGAAGTCTGCCCGGCACCCACTCATGTCCTTTCAATGACAATCTTTCATTATAATCTCAGCATTCTCACAATTTCATTGAATTCATTCACTTACTTGTTTAGGTTTGGTGGTTGCTGGATCCAACCCAGAGCTTTGTGCCTGCTAACACGTGCTCTGCAATGGGAGTCCCACCCTGACCTCTCACTATGTAGCATGAGGCTCAGTGTTTGGATTGCACAAGGAGAACTCTGCTCTAATTCCACCTTCACCAAGGCTGGGATATTTTTTGTGTGTGTGTGTGTGTGTGTGTGTGTGTGTGTGTGTGTGTGTGTTCATGCTAGGCTCCCTTTAATTTGAAAAGCGTGATGGCTCCAGTCCTGTGAAAACAAATGAGATAGGCATTTTAGTCATTTGAAGTTAGATCTGATCGATAGGGTGACTACAGTTTAATCAGCATCTATTGACAGACTTTGGAATTAAAAGAACGGAATAGAGAGCCATCAGTCCAAGCCATGAAATCATGTCCATGTTTATTCCAAATCCTTTGCTCTTTCTAACTTCTCTGTTTATTCCCTTGTCTTTAGCCCATCAATCATCCAAATTAGCTGCTGGCAATAGTCTCTTATTTTCGATGAGGAAAACAAATCCTAAGGACAGTGACTTTTTAGAGCCTCATAGTTGGTTAACCAGTTAGAAATGGGATCATCAGAATCCAGTCTTTCTACTTGACCAAATAGTCTTTACTGTAAAAAAATTTTTTTTACTCATTTCTTAAAAGAACTGACTAATGCGAGCCTGCCTTAAAGCAATATGGATTTATCTCTACTTTCCCTTAATTTTATCATGGTATATTTCTATTAAAAAGCTATAGAGAAGCCAGGCATGGTGGCGCATGCCTCTAATCCCAGCAGAGGTAGGAGGATTGACGTAAATTCAAGGCCACCCTGAGACTACATAGTGAATTCCAGGTCAGCCTGGACTAGAGCGAGACCCTGCCTCGAAAAACTGGAAAAAAAAGGAATACCTAAAAAGTTATAGAGGGGCTGGAGAGGTAGATGGTTTGGCAGTTAAGGTGCTCCCCTGGCTCATCATTGTGCCATGAGAGGTGGACTGAAGCAGAATGGAAGCTACCAATTCATCTATACTCAGAATCTTCTCCAAGCATTCTTTTCTTAATGGGAAGAAATAGCTTTGTTCTATTGTATCCAGTGGAACCCTCCTTTATGAGGTCTTGACCATCGTTTCTATCACTCTGTTCTATGCTTCCCTCAGACTGTCTTTGAGACAATTAGATGCAATGGCTAGGAGATGAAAATGCATACAGGATTTGGGATTAGGAAGCTCCAGGGTGACATGTAGAGGAAAGATGGAGGAGGAATAGGACAGGCACAAACTCATTCGGAATAATGTCTATTTATTTGGTGTTGGTTTGGGATTTCTCAGCCAGAACACCAGTGACATTTGCAGCCAACTAATTCTTGGTCAGCGTGGGTCCAAGCATGATAGGGTGCTTAGCAGTATTTTTGACTCTCCCCACTGGGCCGATGCCAGTGGCACCCAAGTGTCTCCAGACATCACCAGTTCTCATGAGTAGGTGTGGGAGGAGAATTGTCCCCAATGAATATTCATTAACCTCCCTCAGGGTACAGTCTTTGAAACCAATGCAATGAGATATCTTGTGAGATTGGCCTTCTTAATTTTAATATCCAAAGTTAGAGCTTTAGACATTCCTTGACTGATACTAATCCAGAGTACTTGGTTATTTATTCTCTCAGAGAACAGCTATTGCAGATGGCACTTGCTAAGACCAGATGAAAAGCAGAACCTCACCACAAGGACTTAGGACTTGACACTATTCAGATTCTTCCCAGTACAGTTGATTTGCTCACCAGTGCTAATGAAGTTAAGATTTTAAACATGCATTTCTTTATCTGGTATAAACTTGGACAAGCCCAAATGTCGACTGAATACTACTTTGAATCGTACTGGTGGTGTGTTGAAAGCTGCCTGGAATATGAAAGCAGTATAATAAAAGCTGATACACCCTAAAGGACCAATGGGAAAACACTGTCACATTTTTGTTGTTGTTGTTGGCTTAGCTGGACCCAGACCTCTGCCCCCTGTACTTCTTAATTCCACTGGCCTTGCATTGTACACTTCTGTCTGTTATATTGTATTTCCTTAGTTTACCCAGTTCTTCTTGTTGGATAAGAAATCAAACCTGGAAAAATTAAATGATTCTTATTTTACTAGTAAACTTACCTCATCAGAAGGAGTCAATGCCTCTTATAATTTGGTACTACTTCCCTTTCATTATTTGGTAACTTGTAAGGTCATTTTATTTGTCAAAACTCTTAAAAAAGCTAGTGGGAGGGAGGATGTTATGGACGTGGACCAGCGATGCTGCCCAGCCCCCTGCAATGCAGAGAAGAGCCCTACAACCCACACTTATCCAGGCTATAAGCGGCAATAGTGCTCAGGGTATAGAAACACACAGTGGGGGACATGAAACAGAATTCAATGCTCCTCATTGGACAGTAGCCCTTCTTTAGGATATTTGCCTCTTGTGACAAGGAGATTGTGATTAGTTACTTTCCATGCAAGGCAGCTAACCTATAGAGTTCCTACGAGCAGTAAGTGACAACACTCAGTGTTGGGGTCAGCTTTCTAGTTGCTGCGCAGAGAGAACCCAAGCAAAAGCGGCTTGTGGAGGAATGGGTTTATTTGGCTTACGGACTCGAGGGGAGACTCCATTCTGGCAGGGCAAACGATGGCATGAGCAGAGGGCTGGACATCACCTCTGCCACAGCACTGCAAACAGTGGCAGGAAGGTGTGCCAAACACTGGCAAGGGGAAGCTGGCTTATAACCCCCATAAGCCCACCCCCAACAACACAGCTCTCATGAGGTTCTAATTCCCGAATTGCCATCAGCTGAGGATCGATCTAGCAGAACACATTCATTTGTTTGTGGGGGACACCTGTATCAAACCATGACAGTCCGCCCCTGGCCCCCACAAACTAATAATCATTCAAGATATAAACACAATATGTTCAGCTCAACTCTTAAGTCCCCGCAGCTTTCAACTGAGCCATAATACCA
>PVHP010041597.1:0-15351 GCA_004024765.1 Zapus hudsonius | reverse complement strand
GGATAAGAGGAGCACGCCATCATGCCCAGCACTGAAGTGGGTGCTGAGGACACCACTCAGGTCTTCCAGCTTACATGCAAGCACTTCACCAACAGAGCCATTTCCCAGCCCCCTCATTTAGACACTACCAATAGGCTAATTACATTTTGCAAGCTTTCTTTAAATGATTTTTATTGATTTATTTTCAAGGAGAGAGAGAATGAGAATGGGCACACCAGGGCCTCTTGCCACTGCAAAAGAACTCCAGATGCATATCACCTTGTGCATCTGCCTTTACTTGGGAACTGGGGAATTGAACCCAGGCTGGCAGGCTTTGCAAACAGTGCCTTTAACCACTGAGCCATCTCCCTAGCCCAGCATACTCCATTTTTCTGAAGAGCCTAACTATCTGATTAAATGCTAGTTAAAGCAGAGTAACAAACTTGGGCACTGTATTTATAAGTAAAATTACAGGGTTATCCTCTCCCTTTCTTGTCCTAGATTTAAGATTGCGACCCTTCAGCGCGTTCTCCCAGAGAGGTCAACACCATCAACATTAAACAGAACCAGTGGTCCCAGGGGTGTGTGACGGAAGCAACCAGACAGAGTGAATCAAATCCTCCTCTGTTGCAAACTCTTAGAGGTCAGGAGCCAGCCCTGCGTTGGCCATCTGGGTTTTCTTTGTCACGTGGGAATAATGCTTCCTCCTTAGAGGTAGTCGACAAATGACAAATTTCAGTATACTGTCAGTCAGGGTTTCTCACTCTCTACTGTGGGGATCGGACCTCTGCAATTCTCGGCAGCGTCCTGGGCAGCTACCCACCCATGGCAGCCCCTCTTCAGACACTGGCCAAGCCCCGCTAGGTGGCCAGCCGCGGCTACAGGTGAATCAGTGCACGTCCAGCCCTCAGCCCATTGCTGGCATCCTGTGATTTCTGTTCTTTGCTTTCTTTAAGCAAAATAAATAAGCTCCCTGCGCCTGGATTTCCTTTGGCGTCTTGGGAAAGTCCTGATTTATCTACTCACAGTCGTCCAATAGTGCGTGAATGTAGGATGTCACGCACTGTTCTAGGCACTTAGTGGTGGGCTAAGTACAGGCCTTCCTGATGGGGAACAACACGGTCATCAGGTATAGATACGCATGTGCGTATGGGTGTATTGCATGCCAGGATGTGTGTGCACATGTGTGTGGAGGTCACAGACAACCTTGGATGTCATCCCTCAGGAATGTGGTTCACCTCTTATGAGGCAAGGTCTCTCGTTGGCCTGGAGCTCTGGATACCCCTGGAGTGAGTGCCAAGGGCCCTCCTATCTCTGCTTCCCCGGTGCTTGCATTGGATACAGGTACCACCACACCCAGGTTTTACCTGGGTGGAGATGGACTCAGGTCCTCATTGCCTGCAAGAGTGTGCCAGGATCCTGTCTGAACTCCAGTGACGGAGGAAATACCCACGCCAACTTATGCACATGGTCGGTCTGAGCTCTCTTTGATGTTAGGAGACCACACAGAAGCATCCACGGTGATATACACATGAAGATCAATAGAAAATGGATTCCTCCCTTTCAGTTTTCTGGTATTTAATGTGTAATTATCTTTCCCTGTCCTTATCATAAAAAAGACATTATCCAAAGGATTAAAGGTCAAAGAAAAGGTCCTCTAAATACACCAGTCTCAGTGGACAAAACAGCGCCTGACATTTAAAGCTGTATTCTCTAGAGGGCCAATAAAAAGATTGTCTTTTCAATTCTTTTCAAGGAATAAATGGCTATTGGTTGATTTTTTTTAATTAATTCACTTACGCAATGAGGTCTTGGGTCTTCATGAAAGTTGATGGATAATTTAATTCTTAAGAACCTAATCATTTGAATGTATACCAGTTTTAAATGTAGAAATTAACGAGGAATGTGTACATTTGGTTGATGGATAATTTAGTTCTTAAGAATCTCATCATTTGAACGTATACCTGTTTTAAATGTAGAAATTAACCAGGAATGTGTACATTTGGTCATTTTTCTACAGAATGTCTCTGGCTACAAATGTCATTAACTGAAAAGCAAAAGAGGAAAAAGAGCCTCTAACATGGAGCTTTAATCCTAATTTATCTTGCATATGGCATGTAATTGGACTTTTCTAATTCTTTTCTTTCAGCATTTTATTTATTTGCAAGGAGACAGCAAAACAGAGGGAGAGGAGGAGAGAGGAAGAAAAAAATGGGCACGTCAGAGCCTCTACCCCTGCAAATGAACTCCAGACGCATGTGCCACCTTGTGCATCCAGCTTTACATGGGTACTAGGGAATCAAACCCAGGTTGTTAGGCTTTGCAGGCAAGCGCCTTGACCACTGAGCCATCTCTCCAGCCTGGCTTTTCTAATTCTTATTCTGTCCATGGAGGCTGGGATAGCAGATGCCTGGGGCTCACTGTTCAGCCAACCTTGCCTAATTGGCGAGCTCTGTGCAAATGAGAAGCCAAGCCTCAAAGGAGGGGGACAGCATTGTTGAGGATTATAGCAGAGGTGGTCCTCTGGCAACCACACACACACACCCCACACATAATACACACAGAGACATTAAAAGCACAGTGTGAACCACACAAACTGCATAGACTTAATCCATTTACTTGGGCATTCAATAAGTCAGTAGGTATTTATCAAGGTAGGAACAGCCCTCCTTACAATAAAGCTATGGTGTTGATTCACCTCCTGAGAACTTACCCTGAGTGGCACATGACGGCCAGCACTGTACTTCATTTACGTCTCTCGTTAAATTAAGAAAACGAACTAAATATCTGATTACCCTCATTTTGCAGAGGAGGAAAGTGGATCTTAGAGAGGCTGACTGACCTACATTGGATCCAAATAGCTCTGACACACACAGATCCAGAACTCTCTTTCCCATCCTAACATCTTCCAAAAACCTGTCATTCATTCATTCATTCATTCATTCAAAACACAGTCATTAAATGCTCTCTAGATACTGGCACTGTACCGGGTGTTGGGGAAAGTGGGAGAATGGGGGAAACTCCTCCCTTCAGGAAGCATGCTCTGTGAGGGGGGCTGAAACAAAATGCCTGATGATTCGCTGTTGGCTGGGAGGATGGCAGGGAGACTTGGGGTCACACACCTGCTCCCCACACCTTCCAGCCCCACTTCCTTCCTCATATCCAGAAGGAAGCTAGCGAAGAAACAGTAAAGAGCCTAAGCCCACACTCTGGTGAAATCTCCAAAGAAACTAATTAAACGATAGAGACAGAAGCAGAGAGCACATTGAATGGATGTGTTTGTACATCTCGAAAAGTAGTTTCAGGGCTGGAGAGATGGCTCAGCGGTTAAGGCACTTGCTTCCAATGCCTAAGGCCCCGGGTTCAATTCCACATAAGCCAGACCCACAAGGAATTATTTTTATGTCTTTGACTAATGTTTATACCTTAAAAATAACTCAGGGCTGGAGAGATGGCTCAGTTAGTCAAGTGCTTGCTTTGCAAGCATGAGGTCCTCCGTTCCGTCTCCAAAACCCACATAACAATGTCAGGGGAGGGCTGGAGAGATGTTTAGTAGTTAAAGGCCCTTGCTTGCAAAGCCAGACCGCCCTGGTTTGATTCCCCAGTGCTCATGTAAACCCAAATACACAAAGATGCATGCATCTGGAGTTTGTTTACAGTGCTAAGAGACCCTGGTGCACCCCATAAACTCTCTCTTGCTCTCCTCAAAAATAAATAAAAAATATTTTAATGCCATGTATGATGGTGCTTGCTTGTAATCCCAGCATTTGGGGAAGCAGAAATATGACGATCCCTAGGGCTCACTAGCCAGCCACCCAAGCTTAATTGCTGAGCTCAAAACCAGTGAAAGACCCTGTCTCAAAAAAAAGTGGACAATACCTTAGGAATAATACCTAAGGTTATTCTCAAATCACACCTGCACACTCGTGGAAAATGAAAGTTTCATATGCCAAACCTGAGCACAACAGGCAGGAGTTACTTGTGTAGCGACCATCCCTGCAAATGCAATGTCCTTGGCAAGAGACAGAGGCTCACAGCCCAGCACCCCGCTCCTTACCTCTGCGGCCAGGTAGTTTCCAGTCGCCAGATGCTTGAACCTGAATAGGCTGTTCCATTGTCCCGCGCCTCCACGGCAAGGGTCATGGTGCACCACCTGCAGAGACGATGGCCAGAGTGACCACAGGCGCTCGAGACAGCCTCAGACCTGGGACGATCTGCTGCCTCTGCTGTCGATTCCCAGAGACATGGCGCCTCCAGAAGACGTGAGCCCTGCTCTCCCCACAGCCCAGGTGGCCGGTGACACCTCGAGCTCCGCCCACGGTGCTCCATCAGCAGCGCCAGGAGACACGGGTCTCACGCCATTGGCAATCCATATGGATTTTTTTTTCGATAATTTAATTTTTTTCTGCTTTTGAAAATCATTTAATTGCACGAACTGATGTGTTTAGTTGTGTCATGTCCATATGTGCATTTGATGGACTCTGATCATATTCAGACCTTCATCGATCCCCAACCCCACCCTCTCTTTCCAAAGTAGCACCTCTTCTATTGTTACATCTATGTTGTTAAATCTACATTCTGGGGCTGGAGAGATGGCTCAGCGGTTAAGGCACTTGCCTCCAGTGCCTAAGGCCCCAGATTCAATTCCCCAGGACCCACATAAGCCAGACCCACAAGGTGGTGGCCCTGGTGCGCGCTCTCTCTCTCTCTCTCTCTCTCTCTCTCTCTCTC
Source organism: Zapus hudsonius (assembly GCA_004024765.1). NCBI lineage: Eukaryota > Metazoa > Chordata > Mammalia > Rodentia > Dipodidae > Zapus > Zapus hudsonius. The sequence continues at coordinate 10,641 of PVHP010041597.1, read as the reverse complement.
TCTCTCTCTCTCTCTCTCTCTCTCTCTCTGCTTGAAAATGAATAAATATTTTTTTAAAAATCTACATTCTGCGCATGAGAGAAGCATGTCTTTGTGAGTTTTCCTCATAACATGGCTATCTCCAGCGCCATCTTTTTTCCTGCAAACAACCTGATTTCATCTTTGTTTGTGTCCAAAGAATATTCCATCGCGAATACATCTCATCATCTACTATTCTTCACACGGTGCGTTTTTAAGCTAGAATCATATATGTCCTTATTCATGTGCACGAGGGAGGGAGAGAGAGAGAGAGAGAGAGAGAGAGAGAGAGAGAGAGAGGAGACAAGTAGAAAAGGGAAAAGGAAGAGGTGTCCCTTCAGATCAGTCTGGAGTTCACCCAGATTTCCACGTGGTGTAGGTACGTCATCAACAAGGCCCAGCCTTGGAGAACTTATCTTTCACCTAAATATTTGGCAAGAGCAAAAAGCACGCGCACACCTCGACTTCCCAGAGGGCCTTGGAACTAGTAGCCGAGGTCGCCGACTGACGCAAGGTCGTCCGAAGGAAAATGTGCTGTTTCTTCCCATATTCATCACAAGTCAGAAACTTCTCTTGTTCCGCGTGAAACAGTCTAACGACGTCGCCCTAGGGAAACAGGTCAAGACATTGTACTGCTGCCATGAGAACCGATCGTCCCTTTCTGGTTTTGAGACCTGGGCGCTGGCTGCTGCTACTCCGCTTTGAATGACTGAACATGCTTCCAGGCACTCAGCTTCACACTCTGGTGAGTGTGAGTTGTGGTCACACTGTAACTCATCAACACCACGTTTGACACCAACAGTTCTAGCAAGCCTGACTCCATCTCTTCCAGCAAAGGAAAACTCACTCCTTTTAACACGTCCTCCCGGTAGGAGCTGAATTTCATGAACAACGTGATCTTCCAGCTCGTGTTGCAGTTGACGGCGTTCACCTGTTGGTGAAGAACGGTTAAGAGACGTAAGACTGGGGACTCCACTCTACCAGAAAGAATAAAACAGACCGCGTGGGGCGATGACAGGATCTTCAAAGGACCACCCAAAGGCAGCTCGTATCTCCTGTACCTTAAGAACAGAGGAGGGCTGGAGAGATGGCTCAGCAGTTAAGGCACTTGCCTCCAGTGCCTAAGGCCCCGGGTTTAATTCCCCAGGACCCACATACGCCAGACCCACAAGGTGGTGGCCCTGGTGTGCTCGCTCTCTCTCTCTCTCTCTCTCTCTCTCTCTCTCTCTCTCTCTCTCTCTCTCTCTCTCTGCTTGAAAAATGAATCAATAAAATATAAAAAATATTTTTTAAAAAATTTTATCATGAAAATAAAATGTGACTACAGAGGAAAGGGCCAGTTAGTACAAAGTCTAGTGACATCATGTGTGCAAATGACATCATGTGTGAAATGCCACCATGAAATCCATCACTTTGTATGCTAGCTCTCTCTCAAATGAATAAATAAAATATTTTTAAAAATAAAAAAGAACAGAGGAAAGCCCTAGTTGGTGGGTAAGGGGTGGAATTCTGGGCTGGGGGATAGCTCCATGGGTGAGCGTGTTTGCTGCACACGCATGAGGACCTGAGTGTAATCCCCAGCACTCGTGTAAAAAGCTGGGGGTGCCCTCACACACCTGCAGCCCCCAGGACTGATGGGGAGCAGAGACGGAGGGTCACTGGGGCTCACTGGGTTGCATGGTAAAGGAAGGCACCAGACTCCACAGGAGTGCTCACAGGTGCGTGCATCGTGAGGTGCACACGTATGTGCACACACTCGTGTATCAAACTTCTTTATAACTAAAAAACTGTAACTGAATTATCACTACTGGAAATGATGTCCTCCCTCCCTCACTCCATCCTCTCCCTTTCTTGCTCCCTGCCTGCCAGTCTGTCTCCCTCCTTCCTTCTGAGAAATCCCCACCTCTGGTCCTTTCCCCTGACCCACCTCCTTGCAGCCTGGGTTGTCCAGGAGCTCGATGCTGCTGGCGTGCAGGGGTTGCCCGGCGTTCACGGGCATCAGGACGACTTTATCTCCTACGACGATCTGGGGATCAGAAATGGGCTGAGTGAGAGCTGAAGTTGAAATACCCTCCTCAGAATCCTGACTGCTGACCTGCGACAGCAGCGCCTTTATCCTCTACACTGAGGTAGCTCAATTCTTTTCCTCACTGGGGTAAAATGTCTTCTGACAAACAGTCATGGAATCTTGTCCCCTGCTGCCTTAACAGCCTGGCTTCTGGAAGCTGGAAAAGCTCTCTCTGTGCCTAACTACTCTCCATGCGGGCTGCAGCATCCTTAAAGGCCACGGTTGGCTGGGGATCTCTAAAGGCTGTGATTGGCTGGGGCATCTTTAAAGGCAGTGATTGGATGGGGGTCTCTAAAGGCCATGATTGGCTGGGGGCACCTCTAAAGGCCGTGATTGGCTGGGACATCTCTAAAGGCCATGATTGGCTGGGGCATCTCTAAAGGCCATGGTTGGCTGGGGAGTTCTAAAGGCCATGATTGGCTGGGGAGCTCTAAAGGCTGATTGGCTGGGGCATCTCTAAAGGCCATGATTGGCTGGGGCATCTCTAAAGGCCATGGTTGGCTGGGGAGCTCTAAAGGCTGATTGGCTGGGGCATCTCTAAACGCTGTGGTTGGCTGGGGAGCTCTAAAGGCTGATTGGCTGGGGCATCTCTAAAGGTCGTGATTGGCTGAGGCATCTTTAAAGGCAGTGATTGGCTGGGGCATCCCTCAAGGCCGTGATTGGCTGGGATCTCTAAAGGCCATGGTTGGCTGGGGAGCTCTAAAGGCTGATTGGCTGGGACATCTCTAACCGCTGTGGTTGGCTGGGGCATCTCTAAAGGCTGTGATTGGCTGGGGATCCTAAAGGCCATGGTTGGCTGGGCATTTCTAAAGGCTGATTGGCTGGGGCATCTTTAAAGGCCGTGGTTGGGCCGTTTTCCCTCCCACACGGCCTCATGGTAGTGACGCAGGAGATCCTCCAGGTCAGCACAGCTGCCACAACCTCACCATTCTACCTAAGCATCAGAACCACTGACGTGCAGGCAGAAACACCTGCATGGTACCTCTCCATCGAGGCAGGTCATGATCTCCGAGATCACTGAGCATCCTAATGTCATCTGGAATCGGGTCATGCCATGCAGAACCGTGTTATGACTTTGTCAAAAGCTATGTTTTGCTTGGGCCCAGGACATCTGGTTCCCTCTTAATTTTAGCCTCCAAGATTAGTATTACTCTACACCCTGGGGTTCCTTTTAAAGAAGAAATGAACGCTGCTTCTGGGTAGGTGTTCCATGTGGGTGTAAGTTGATTTATACCATCACAGCTATGTATCCGGGGCATCGAGGCAGCCAGACACTGTCTGAGAAACTCTATTCAGTATGTAGCTTGGGGATGAAGCATGTTACTCTGCTCTCTAGGGTTGGTGATCTCTCTCCCTTTAGTATAACTGTTGTTGCTGCTGCTGTACCTGGGTTGACCTAGACCTCACCCTACATCCCAGGTTGGCCTTGAACTCATGGAGATCCTCCTACCTTGGTCTCCCTGGTGCTGGGATTAAAGCGTGCATCACTGCACCAGCTAGTGTCTCTTTTTTTCTAATTAAAAAAAAAAAGCAATTCCAAAAGCACTTGTGCTGAGTCTAGGTCGAGTCCCTGGAAGAATGAAGGATCTGGGTCTTTCTGGAAATGATGCCATCTGCAGCTACCTTCTGTTGAGGCGGCCTCAGGTGTGATGATGTGTGTGACATCTCCATGGAGATAAAGCCTGAGACAGAAGTTCAAGGGCTTCGGAATCTGCTGGTCAGATGGAGTCGCTAACCCCAGGCACTAGCATTGTCTTTTGGTTTTGAAAGTCCAACCTTTTTATGGCTTGTCAATCTGCTAAGGAAAGTGCCCTTGCCTTCGGAGATCAAAATGAAAATTGAACTTCTCCATCCCAAGAAGATAAATGTGCTCTCTGCTCCTGGCTGCCCCCAATGATTTTCTAGAAATTTATAGAAAAGCAAGGAAGGCTTTTCTACACAACAGAGTTAAGAAACCTATCATCCATCTCCCCCGAGACCCCAAAACCATGCATTCCCACCATGCACATAGTGGTAGAATCCACTGGAACTTAAGGACACCAGCACGTTCCTTCCCAGATTATCATGGTCATTTACTTTGGATCAGTGAACAATATAAGTCATCGCTCATTTTTAAATAATAAGCTATGATGTCTAAAGCCTTCTAAACATTGTTATTTCTTCTTAATTCAGTATACTTTTTTTTTTGGATTTTTGAGGTAGGGTCTCACTCTAGCCCAGGCTGACCTGGAATTCACTCTGTAGTCTCAGGGCAGCCTTGAACTCACGGCCATCCTCCTACCTCTGCCTCCCAAGTGCTGGGATTAAAGGCGTGCGCCACCACGCCCAGCTTACTTTATATACTTTTGAAGAACCACTTCCTGTTGAGTGGCAGTCTTTGCAGTTGCCATCAACTATAGAAAAAGGTCATATTTTAGAGAGACGCGGCCTGTTCCTAAGAAAGAAAGTGAGGGCTGCAATACAACTACTCGTGGCCAAAGGAAGGCTGTACGTGCAAGCCTTCCTCGGCAAGCGTGCGCACACGCAGGTTCACAGAGGCGAGCTAACGCAGTGAGCCATTCATTTCAGCAGAAAGCCACGGGAAGACCGACCCAGTCAGACAAGGACAATATAACAAGCACCATGTCCATCTCCACCCAGACCGAGGGTGTGAGTGGGAGGCTTGGCTTTGAGGCCAATTCTAGAAAGAGTTCATTACATTCAACTCTCTGCTGGCTCTCAGGGGACTCTGGAAGCAGAGGAAGGAAGAGCTTTGATTCAGCATCATAGGCCAATCAAATCCACAGATAATGAAGGCTATGATGGGTCCCACCATTTCACCATATTGTGTCAGAGTTTGAGCTCAGATGTTAATTGCTTTGATGTTTAATTTTCATGGGCCACCAACAGCCAGGGACTTGGGGGTTGGGGAAGCCTTACAAGGAAAGGTACCAAGCTGCATAATCAGTCCCTGAATGATTTGAGAGTTGCTTGAAATGAACCACCTGTTCAAATTAATATACGCATCGTGCTCACACCACGCATCACTTAAGGCCAAAAGAAAATTAAAAGGGTAGGGCTCATATTCTAGGGAATCAGCCCATTCCTGCATGCCATGCTTCTCTCCAGCCTTACCTACAAAGGAGATCACCGATAACTTATTAACCCACTTAAATCATGGAGCTTGGGTCCAGTGCCTTCGAATGTGTGCTTTAAAAGTCAAGGAAGAAAAAATAGATTCACTCTAAAAAGAAGATATTTCTAACACCAGGAATACCCCCCAATCCATTAAAGATGTAAGCAGAGCATTGGTGGACGAAAGTCTGACAGAACAATTAGACTTTTGTGTTGCTTTTGGATTCACACTGACTTTTTAAAATGTCAAGTATTGCTCACCTGGCCTAGCACTCCGCTAACAAGGTGTGTGTGTGTGTGTGTGTGTGTGTGTGTGTGTGTGTGTGTGTGTGTGTTGAAAGTTCTTCACTTCTGAGTGGCAACTGGTCATTACAGAGCCCCCCTGGGTGCCAGGGACTATCAGCCCATATGTTATCATGCACAAAGTATCCCACTATCAGCCAGGTGTGGTGGTACTGGGGAGTCTGAGGCAGGAGGATTGCTTCTACTTCAAAGCCAGGTCAAAAATACTACATAGTGAATACCAGGTCAGCCTGGGCTCTATAGAAAATACCAGACCAGCCTAACCTAATGAGACATTGTCTCCAAAAATAAATAAATGAAGCCACCATTCCTATGAAATCATTTCAAATAGCAGGCTTTGTTTTGTTTTGTTTTGGGTTGTTTTTTTTCCTCTCCTCTACAAAATAGCGGACATTATCTTAATAACCACTCAAAGTTACAAGTCAGGATGCACATATTTCACAACTCATTTTAAGCAGCTGCCAACAATGAATACATTGCAAATCTATTACAATACAGAGACAGTAAGGAGCGGCCAGTGAAGGGCATACTGTCGCGGTTCTCAATGAATTCAAAGGGACAGACGGGCTCTGCTTCCAAAGTGAAGCCCGAGTCCTCACAAACAAGCTGGCTCCTGATTCAGCAAACAGGTAAACTGCCTTGTTCAACAGTCCTCAGCCAATACGAAGGCTGCTTACGTCTTTATACACACAATCTGGCTGCGAGATGAGGTTTTCAATCAACTTGAACTCTGTCTTGGGACTTCTGGGCACAGTTTGTACTGGAAATAAATGCATGTATCCTAGTAAAAAATATTATCATGAATGGGCTGGAGAGATTGCTCAGTGGTTAAGGCACTTGCCTCCAGTGCCTAAGGCCCCCGGTTCAATTCCCCAGGACCCACATAAGCCAGACCCACAAGGTGGTGGCCCTGGTGCACTCTCTCTCTCTCTTTAACTCTCTCTCTCTCTGCTTGAAAAATGAATAAATAAAATATAAAAAATATTTTTAAAAAATATTATCATGAAAATAACATGTGACAGGAGAGGGAGGGGCCAGTTAGTACAAAGTCTAGTGACATCATGTGTGCAAATGACATCATGTGTGAAACGCCATCATGAAATCCATCACTTTGAATGCTAGCTTAAATAATAAAAAAATAAAATATTGACTGAAAACTGCATTTCCTTTTCTTGCACTCTCTGCATTAATTCTCTCACTGATGAAGAGTGACTTTCTTTGCGCGCTTATCGTATATATTTACGTACATTGTCGCCCTCGCTCCTCAGCTTCCAGAAGGGATGAACATAAAACCAGGACCCTTCGTTTCCCGCAGCGTCCAGGGACACGCGCATGGCATTCTTCTCCAGCAGAGCTGGCAACCTCTTGTTGACGGTCAGATACTTGTTGCTTTTTATATGCAGAAGCTGCGGGGAGAGATACACGGCTGGTCTCCTGCACCCTGTGACCTCCTGGGCTAAGTGCACCCATGGGTCACGCATCCACACACCGCAGCTTAAGATGGAAATTAAACAGTCCACAAGCACATTTCTAAATTTCCTCGACTTCCTCCTTCCTTCTCCAATCCTGCTTCATGACAAAGTAAGTACATGAGAAAACCAGACCAGGGGGTGGGGAGGGGGGCAGGAAATATTTACCTACCGGTAAATAGCAGCACAAGTGTGAGAACCTGAGTTGGATCCCCAGGATCCCTTCAAGTGTGGTGGTGCGTGCTTGCAATCCAAGGCTGGGCAACTGGAGGGGCTCACTGGCCAGCCAGTGAGACCAGTGAGGGGCCCTGCCTCAAAGAAAGGTGGGTGGAATTCCTGAGGAATAACTTCCAAGACTGTCCTCCAGCCTCCTCATGCACACAAACACACATGCATGTGCACCTGCACACACAGGTGTGAAAAGCTAAAAGTAGGGCTGGAGAGATGGTTCAGCAACTAAAGGGTTTGCCTGCAAAGCCTGATGACCCCCAGTTCTATTCCCTGGTACTGACGGAAAGCCAGAGGCAGGCATCTGGATTTCATTTGCAGTGGCTGGAGGCCCTGGCATGCCCCTTCTCTCTGTCTGTCTCTCTTCTATCTCCCTTTGCTTATAAATAAACATATTTTTAAAAAATAAAAATTATAATTATTAAACAAGGGTTTTTAAAGGAGACCTGGAGACTCCCCCAAACCACATCTGAGCACCCAGGAAAACAGGATACGCTAAAGAAAAATGAAAGCAGAAATAACAGACTTTGTGTCACTAAGCCTCCCCGCCCACAGACAGCCCCAATCCTTGCTCTGTGGGAGCTGACGTCCAGTCTCAATGGGCACAGCTCAATGCTGACCTCCCCTTGTGAAATGAATGGGAAAGCTCTCACCAGGCCCTTCTCCATGGGAAAAGGTCTCCAACATATAACCCTCCTTAGGAAGAAACCCTGACCAAAAGCCACTTAGATCTAGTTTCACAACCATTCAAAAATGTATAGTATAGTATATATTTATAGTAGTATAAATAACTACTGTGCATGGTCATTTTGGTACTCGCACTATGAGAGAGGAGTTATCCCAAATTGAAAGGCAATTCTTTGACGGGAAAAAAAGAATTATCTCAGGCCAGCATGGTGGGCACGCCTTTAATCCCAGCACTGGAGGCAAAGATAAGAGGATCGCTATGAGTTCAAGGCTAGCCTGGGACTACAGAGTGAGTTCCAGATCATTCTGGGCTAGAGTGAGACCCTGCCTTGAGAAACAAAATCATCTCTTTGCAAAACTCATCCTCATAACTCTCGGCTCCAGATTCTACCACAGAAAAGCGTAAATTAAGCGCCAGGTGAGCAGACTAAGGCTTGTACTTCAAGAACTAAAGGAAGATTAGTAAGTAGTCAAAACTCAGTGATGAGAAACTCTCTGGAGGACCTCCCAAGGACATGCCGTCCACCGAGGCCCGGAAGGCAAGCCACCATCCTTGCCAGCAGAGGCCACAGTCAGGAAACCGCAGATCCATCTGGTCCCACCGCAGAGCTGCTCAGACAGGTACTCTGCCTGGCACAGTGCCATCGACCAGTGACAAAATATCAGGGGATTATTTTTTAAAACGGCCTTATGAAGTACCTCATTGTGGTCAATGCTGTAAGGAAGTTGTTTCGGTGATTGTTTACCATATTCAACAGAGCCTCTCTCTCAGTGAGAAACACTCCCCAGATTTTACTTCTGGGAACGACTGTGCTGGACCTCGGATCCGGTGGGTGCCCACTGTGACTTACTGTCCTCTTGTGGCTAAGCAGGCAACAGGAAGACATGGTGCCAAAGTTAACTAGATTTTATAGCCTGGGTTTTATAAACATGCCTCACCCTGACTTCAGTGTATTCAACCGCCATGAATTTCTCTTTGGCCCCATGGCCTTCATTACTTGTGCTTTATCTTGCTATGTGGTGTGCCACCGGGGAAAGATTTTGCAGTATTTTTGGAAAAGGTGGGGCTCTATTAACAAACAGCTTGAAAGATCTGACGGAAGCAGGGGATAAACCAGAGCATGCGAGCTAAGTGATGACCTTCTAATTCAATGGCTGATTCCCTTCCAAAGACACAAGTTGGAAACTTTCCTCTCTCTAGCAGGTGGGAAATGAAAGTCCCAGGGCAAACCTCATAAATATGAATAAAGATAAATAACTACTGTACGTGACCTGGACCTTTGGAAATTCTTTATTATCTTCCTTTTAATGTGGTAAATTATGCTTATACATATGATTTATGTATGTACATTAGACATTCTTTTTTTCACCATATCCTTAGTCCAAGAATTCTTGTTTGTTTGAGACAGGGCCTCATGTAGCTAAGGCTAGCCTCAAAGTCTTCAGTCTTCCTGTGTCCAGTTTACAAAGGCTGGAGTTACACTGTGCATCGCCATTACCATGGCCAGCACAAGGTATATTCTTTTGCTTCGTTTGGTTTGGTTTACGTGTGTGTGTGTGTGTGTGTGTGTGTGTGTGTGTGTGTGTGTGTGTGTTCCTATGTGTGCGCTGCATGTATGTGTCGGGGTACATGTGCACAGGTGTGCACATAAATGTGGAGGCCAGAGGTCAACGTCAGGTGTCTTTCTCACTGGCTTTCTACCTTATTTTTTAAAACAGGGTCTCTCACTGAACTTGGAGCTCATTGGTCTGTCTAGACTAGCTTGCCAGCAAGCCCTAGGGAGCCTCCCGTCTCTGTCTCTTAGCACTGGGATTACAACACTGCTCCTCCACTGGCTCTCACAGGGCTGCTGGGAATCCAAGGTCAGGTGTTCATGCCTGCAGGGTAAGCACATCTCCCCAGCCCAAAAGGCATTATCCTTGAATAGGTAGAATGGTACGTTGGGCGTGAAAACATAATCACTGAAAGCAAACGACTGCATCTCGAATTTTTCATGTAGTTTGGCATCCTGACCCATATGGGTAATTTGACAAATTTCTCATAAAATAGTCACCCCTCTTACTAAAAGAGACTTACTTGTATAACGTTACTGTATTTCACAGTTTCTCCCAGGAGTTTCTTATTCTCCGACTCGTTCTGTTTCTGCTCCAGCTCCGCAGCATGCTAGAGGGTCGCCAAACACCCAGCGTGGAAACACAGTAAACACAGTGAGGGTGATTACAAAGGACAGTTTCAGTGACAAGAATATAACTGGCGGGCTGGAGAGATGGCTCAGCGGTTAAGGCCCTTGCCTCCAGTGCCTAAGGCCCCAGGTTCAATTCCCCAGGACCCACATAAGCCAGACCCACAAGGTGGTGGCCCTGGTGCATATTCTCTCTCTCTCTCTGTATCTCTCTCTGCTTGAAAATGAATAAATAAAATATTTTTTAAAAGAATATAACTGGACTAAAGCAGACTGGCTGCATTGCTCTGGGAGCTGGGGAAGAAGGTGGGGAGAGTTAAACGATTGCTGGGCAATGTGGTCATCTCTCAACCGATGCTTAATGTAGCCAAACCTGTCTCGGGCCATTTCTATGTTGGAAAATTCAATAAAGGCTCTGTGGTCTTACAAATTTCTCTACAACAAAGTGTAAAATAAATAAGAATAGTACATTAAAAATCTCAAGGAAGAATTTTTAATCCTGAAAGGAATAGGAATTTTATAATTCCGACCTAAGTTATATCAAATTCAGTCAGCCAAACCAGAAACAATT
>PVHP010041596.1:0-15298 GCA_004024765.1 Zapus hudsonius | reverse complement strand
CACACACACACACGGCAAGTATCCGGAAGGGGGCAGTGGGGAGGAATGAAGCCATGGCACTGGAGGTGTGTCCAGCTAAGAAGAGACACCCCATAGTCTTGACCAGGCAGAACTATGGCCCAGGGGCTGGAAGATCTATTTTTAAACAATACCCCAAACTCTGGGTATTGATGTGAAATGTCACAATTTTTAAATGTCCCAACTAGTTCAGTTAGTTTGAGGCTTGTTGGTACGTTGGTAATTTCACGGACCAAATAGCACCTGGTTCCAGGACGAAACTGCCCAGGCTCAGTCCTCACCTTCTCACGAGGCACCAAAGGAAGGCAACATGGCAAGACCAGTGAGCGAGGTGCCAGGCAGGGCCTGAGGCTGGTACAGACTGGGGATGCCACCCAGCAAACCTCTTCCTTGCCATGAGGGGGGCACGATGAGTCCAGAGCCGTCTTCAGAGCGCCCAGATCCTAGGGTCTCTGGGAAATTGCTAACCCCACCCCACCCCCAACTATTGCTGCATCCAGGCCTGGGAAATCAGAACCACATGGGCTGACCTGCCTGGAGGGGCTGTCCCCTCCCACTCATGGTCACTTATGGTGAAAGCAGGGACAAGGCCTTCAGACAGGAGTGCACACTTCCCAGGCTGGGACCTCAGCCCCCAGCCACCACCACAAGCCTTGTAATTTAATGACTTCTCAACATCTGGGCTTGAATTACCAGGCCCCGGACTGATAATCCTAGTCAGCCTGTGAATCCAGGGGGCCGCCCTGGGGTGTCAGCATTAATTACAGCCAGAAAGCGAGACAATCCCCCAGCTGTGGTCTGGTGGAGCGTTGACCTCAGTCAGCATCTGAACACGGCCCATTGATTGATTCTGATCCTTTCCACAGAGGCGCCTGCAGAGCTTGGAGGCGAGCCGCCACCAAGAGCAGCTCAGGCTCGGTACAGTGGTGCAAACTGTATTGTCAACGCACGGGCAGTGGGGCAGAAGTCAGGAGTTCAAGGCCAGCCTGGGCTACATAGGGAGTTTGAGGCCAGCCTGGGCTACATGAGATCTCAAAGAGAAACAACAGAAAGGGGGGTGTCGTAGTCAGTCACACGCCGCTGGGATGTATTTCCAAACCAGGCACAATTTGGGGGAAGAAAGTATTTATTGAAGTAACAGACCCAGGGGAAGTTAAGGAAAAAGGCTGGCTCTCTTTCACAGAAGCAAGCAGAGAGACAGAAACCCACCACCAGCACCTCAAGCAAGCAAGCACACTGATTCACAAAACAGCAGGATGCCAGGCTTGAGTTCCGGATGCTGTTTTGCATATGTATCCCTAGAATTTTGCATCCAGTTTAGAAATACCTCAGGGCCAGACCCCAGGAGGCCAGGCCAAAGTGACACTTCCTCCAGCCAGAAGGCTGAAGACAATTCACAATTATAATAAACACAATTATAATCAATTCTATTGGGGGACATCTATTCAAACTATCACAGGGAGCTGGGTAGGTAAATGACCCATTGGGTAAAGTGCTCACCACACAGGATGAGGACCTGAATGCGGGTCACCAGTGCCCACGGAAAATACCAGATGTGCGATCACACACCTGTAATTCTGGCCCTGGAGGGGCAGAGACAGGAAGACCCCAGGGCTTGCTGGCTAGCCAGACTAATGAGCTCTGGGTTCAGTGAGAGACAGTCTCCAAAAAATAAGGTAAAAACCAGGCCTGTGCCTTTAATTTCAGCACGTGGGAGGCAGTGGGAGGATCACCATTGAATTCTAGGCCTGCCTGAGATGACATAGTGAATTCCAGGTCAGCCTGGGCTAGAGCGAGACCCTACCTCCAAAAACAAAAACAAAAACAGGGTCTGGGGAGATGCCTCAGTGGTTAAAAGTACTTGCTTGCAAATGGGAATTCTCCATCCACCACATCAAGCCAGACAGGTATTCGTTTGTAGTAGCAGAAACGCCGGTACACTCGCACAGGTGCACACACACACACATAAATAATTTTTTAAATTAGGGGCTGCAAAGAGAGCTCAGCAGCTAAAGGTACTGTCTTACAAAGCCTGACAACCTGAGTTCTATTCTCCAGCACCCATGTAAAGGACCTGGGTTCAATTCCCCAGCACCTGTGTAAAGCCAGATGCACAAAGTGGTGCGTGCATCTTGAGTTGGTTTGCAGTGGCAGGAGGTCCTGGCGTGCCCATTTCCTCGCTCATTCTCTCTCTCCTTGCCAATAATAACAATACTTCTCATAAACTATATGTACTATGGAACCCTACTTAGAAACAACCCGCTGGGGAAAGGGAGGGAGGAGCAAACTCTCAAGGTGACAGATGTCAGCAGGTGGGACAGCCCAGCTGCCCACTCAGAAGGTCACACAAAGGCCACTCCCAGGGCTGCCCCTGCCAGGCCCAAAGCAGATGTCATGTCCATGTTAGCTTGCCTGTGGGGGTCATGTGTCTTGGGTTGCTCTGGAAGAGGAGGAAAAGGGGAGACTGGCCTGGGTCTCAACTTGAACTCTATGGTTCTAGAACATGCCGGTCCCTGAGTGAGGCAAAGGATTGAGCCTGCCCTGTGGCCTTGCCTGTCATGGTTTTGTTTGCTCCTTTCACATCGGTAAACATCCTGGAACCAGCTGATCTCCTCAGGGAAAGAGCCGCTTACTTCAAGCACAACCAAGGCTTGTATTGTTAGCAGCTGTGGGGTTTCATGGAGGGCAGAAGGCGATGAAAACTTCTGGTGGATTCCATGGCTTTGATCAGGCAGGGGAGGGGCTGGCAGGGAGGCGGTGTCTACAGGCACAGTGCTATGGCTTAGAGGAAGAATTTGAACCCAGGCCCAGCCAGACCTAAGGCCCAGGCTGTCACAGTGTTGGCTACTTTTCTTCTTGCTGTTCTTGCGGGAGATGCAAGGAGAGGAGGGCGGGAGTGGTGATGAATGGTACCCCGTAGTCTTGGGCGGGGGAGGGCTGCTTTGATGAAACAGACACTCCCACATCCTACCACCAAAAGCATGTACCTGCCTAGTCTGGGGCTCAGCCCTTCCAGAACATTCAGCCTGAACCCTGTCCTGCCTCGGTCCAGGCAGACCAGCCCCAGGCCCTCCCCAAAGGCTTTCTCCTTCTCTCAAGACAGCCAGGCTCATGACTGGGGGGATGGCTCAGTAGGTACCTAAGGACGTGAGTTCTGTTCCCAGTACCCAGGTAAATGCTGAGTGTGGTTGTGCACACCTCTGATCCCAGCACTGGGGAGGAGACAGGAGCATCCAATCTAGCCTGACTGGTGAGGTCCCAGCCGATGAGAGGGCCTGTCTCAAAAAGAAACGGATGCTGTACCTGAGGATGGTGCCCAAGGTTATTCTGTGACCTGTGCACACACGTGTGCCCACGCTCATCTACACAAGTGAGCACACGGCTCCTAGTTACAGCCATCTGCATAGCCTTAGCCTTCGTTGCTTCCCTAGGCTCAGGCAAGGACCTGATAAAGCTGGCAATACTTACTGCTCCACAAAGATAATCATTCCCATCGGGCTGGCAGGAAAGAAACTGCTGCACAGTGAAACCAAGTGAATCCCACCTCCCACACCACCTCTGGGCAAAGCTATCACCAAGGAGATGCGGGCACCTTCCATACTGGGGAGTTTCCTAGCTCAGAGCAACTCCACGCCATCTCTGTCCCCGGCACAGGAGGATGCTCGAATCACTCCCCAAATCAGGCTGTTGCTTCTGCTGGGTGCCGACATCCAGCAGCCTCCGGCCATTTAATCAGACAGGGAATTAATTCAGAGGCGCAGGGACACTTTTCCTACGCAGGAGCCATCCAAGATGAGCTCAGAGCTACCTCTGCAAACCAAGGCCAAGGCTGCGTGGGCTTCATCCGAAAGCCGGGTCCCCAGCACTTTTCTGAGGCACCAGCTGGGCGCGTCTAGGAGCGCTGCTGGGACACAGCTGTCTTGACTAGGATGCTTTCGTGGCTGCTCTTACGAATGCTTTTAGCTCCAGCCCAGGCCTGGAATTCACTCTGCAGTCTCAGGGTGGCCTGAGCTCATGGCCATCTTCCTGCCTCTGCCTCCCGGCTTATTATTGGATGCTTTCTGTTCGGGACCAGGAATGGTGGGTGTGCTACCATTACCACTGAGCCTTATTCATTTTTTGTTATGAGAGGGATCCCCATCTCCCAGGCTGACCTTGAACATGCTACGTAGGATGACCTTGAATTTCTGATGCTCCTGCCTCCACCTGCTGAGATTTTAGGAGCTTGTCACCACACCTAATTTATGAAGTGTTGTGATTCTGTTCTGCATGATGGTTTCTGTGTATGTGCACACACATGTGCCAGCAGACATGCATGTGTGTGCATGTGGATTTCAGAGGAAATCCTAGAGTGTCATCCTTAGGCATCATCCACTTCACTGGCCTGGAACTCTCCTAAAGAGGCTAACCAGCTGGCCAGCCAGCCCCAGGGATTCCCGTTGCCACCTCTCTAGCTCTGGAATTGTGAGCTGTGACATGGCTTTGTGTGTGTGTGCGTGTGTATGTACATGTGTATGTGCATGTGTGTATGTGTGTGAATATGTGTATGTGTGTATATATCTGTGTATGTGTGTATGTGCATGTGTGTGTGCGCACGTGTGTCCTGGAGATGGAGCTCAGGGCCTCATTCTTTTCAAGGCAAACATTTCACCAACTAAGCTGTCACCCCAGCCCCCAGATAATGGCTTGTTTTTTTTGAAAGTCCAGGCCTGTGTGGGTCAGGGCTCATCTGTACCCCATTGTTGATCTCCTTCAGGATGACTCAAGCGAGTGCTCATGGACTGGGCCATCTGTGATGGCAGTCACCCTGGAAAGATGGCCAGAGGCTGGTGGGCAGACAATGTCCAGGATGCATTGGGAACAGGGAAGATTCCAACAGAGGCATGAAGGCCAGAGAAGAAGGGAGAGGGTGGCCAGGCAGCCAGGCTAGGCCTTTGAGAGCAGAGGACAGCAGCTCTGGAGCTTCTGTCCAGCCCTTGCTGTCCCAGCTGCAGAGCCTAGCCGAGGTGGAGAAGCCATACCTACCTTAAAGGGCAGCTGCGGTGATTAAAGCTTCCGGAAGCTGGGTGTGACAGAGGTGGGAGGATCACTGTGAGTTCCAGGTCAGCCTAGATCGGAATAAGAGGCTCTTCCTCAAAAAAAAAAAATGAGGAAGAGGGGAGGGGAGGAGGAGAAGGAAGAGGAAGGAGAAGGAGGAGGAGAAAGGAAGCAAAAGAAAAAAGAAGAGAGGAGACGGAGGGACGAGCTGGCTGAGCATTCAACATCTGTGTCTCTCTGCTTCCTCCCTGCTGATGGGATGAAGCCTAAATAAACTCTGCTGCTTCTGCTGGGGTGTTTTCCCAGCAGTGAGAAAGTACCTGATGCCCAGTCATGTTGCATAAGGGCTGCTCAACCTTTATTTGCATATATATCTGGGAGCTATCTGGGATCCAAGTCGAAACGCACAATTTATGTGTCATGTACGTCTTCTGCACAAAGCCTGACGTTAACTTTATAAGATGTTTTAAATAAGTTTGTGCATAAAACAAAGTTGTGGTGTGGAATATTTCCACTGGCTTCATGTTGATCCTCAAGCTTCAGGCTTTGGAGCACCGTAGAGACCAGCTTTCCTGGTGAGGAATATTCAACCTGTAGTCCAAAGTCTGAGGAAATCTTGAATTCCAAACCCCTCTGGTCCCTTGTGCTTCAGATATGGGATACTGAGCCTGTGTGTGTGTTGCAAACATGTATTACTTGTCTTTGTCACTGTGTGAGCAAACATTTGACGAGATGCAAGGGAGGGTGCTGGAATGAAAGGTGTATCTGGGGTTACAGCTTAAGAAAGGGTCCAGTCCAGCAGGCGGGGAAGGCAACGGGAACGTGGAGCATCTATCACACTGTGTCCTTCGTCAGGAAGCAGAGAGCCTTGACTGTCCATTCCAGGACCCAGCCTGGTGCTGCCCACGGTTAGGGTGGGTCTTTCCCTCAACTTGGAAACTAGAATCTTCCTCACAGACAAGCCCAGAGGTCTGTCTCCCAGGTGAAAAGTGACAGGAACAACCATCACAACGTATTTGTCTTTCTTACTGTAGTTCATTGGCTTGAGTTGGCCTACATCTACTGGTCACATGCCCACGCTGGGCCTCACCCAAGCCCTGGGTCTCTACTCAAGGGAGACTTTCGTGGATCGCACACTAACCACGGGGCATGATGTGTATAACTGTTAGACTCTATTGCTGGGAACACGGACTAATGGCCTGACCCAGGGAAGTGGAGAAGCCTGGAGGGCTTCCTGGAAGAGGAAGTAGCCAAGCTGAAGATGTACAAAGAGAGGAAGGGGATCCAGGCAGGTGGACAGTGTGTGCAAAGACTCAGAAAGGGGGAGCTGCAGGCAGTGCTTCTGGGGTCAAAGGTGAAGTGTACATGGGGACAGTGGTGAGAAGACCTGCAGCATCCTAACCTGCAGGACAGCCTACCCTGAGGGGGACTCAGTGAGGCTTTTCGGCTGGCAGGTGAGGTGGGTGGGCAGGTGAAGAGTGTCCCATAGAGTCACTGGTCCTCTGCACAGGGCCACCACAGAGACCCTGGAGGTCCCCGGTGTGATCTGGCTTCTCTCAGCCTTTCCTCTACCTGCACAAGCCACAGCCATGCGGTGCTCAAAGCCTTCTCTGGATCCTGCCAGTCACAAGCGACAGTCACATCCAAGCGGGCTTAAGGGAAACCCAGACAAAGGCTCCAGAGCTGCAGTGTGTAGGGTCACTGTAGCCTCGGGCCTCTGTCCTGTCCCTCTCTCTGTCTCAGCTCTGCTTTCTTCTCTCCGGTGGGCCCAGGGACCCCAGGTTCAGCCCCAGGGGGAGACAAGAACAACCCTTTTCCACCAGAGGCCACCATTTGAAATCTCGGGCTTGATGCTCATGGCTCAGCTTGCTTCCCAGGCTCTTGCCAAGGGATGTGGCTATGTGGACATCCTAGCGGCTTCACTCTAACCATGAGGGGGTGGTCTTCAGAGAAGAGCAGGGGCTCTGTCCCCAGAGGAGGGGATTCTGGGGGACAGACCACCCAAATCCAGGCCCCACACCCCACCCACACATGGGATGCCCCCTGACCTCTAGGCTCAGGACATAAGATGTGTGTAACCTCTGCTCTCTCTCCTTCCAGGGACCACTGGGTCTGGATGGCAAACCTGTAAGTGGTGACAAGACAATTCTAAGTGGTCCTGGGAGGGATTACAACTGTGGCATTGAGGGTGACCATGGAGCACCCGAGGGAAGGGGCCCCTGGGAACTGTGTTCAGTGATAGACACTTGGGTGACGTCACATAAGTTCAAATCTATCCCCACTATCTGCTGACTTTTTACCTTCCTGCCTATAAAATGGGTGTGTTCACCCTCCCTCAAGGGATGCTGGGGAGTCTGTGGGCACTAGACAACCTTCAAAGTCCACACGGCCCTCCCAGTGGGCTTCACCAAAGGCTTCCATGTTGGGCATTGGGCTGAGAAGCCCGGTGGTCCACGGGCATCTTCAGCAGATCAACAGGATGCACAAGGACACATAAGCACAGTTAAGTAGACAGGTGGATGCAGATGGATGGACGGACACTTAGATGGGCTGGGAAGAGGTTTGGGTGGGGGATGGATGGATGGGTAGATGAGTGGTGGGTATTGGATGAAAGTGTGGATGGAGAGGGGAGTGGTCTATCCATGGACAGATGGATGGAGCCCAGGATCCGAGGGGCCACTACCATTGAAGGAGAGAGTACTTCTACAGACAGCATCTCACAGCTCGGGGCAGTGGCCTCCTAGCTGACGTCCAGGTACAAGCAGGACCTGACAACACTAGCATCCCATGAGGATTTGTGCCTCTAAGAAGAGCGACTACTGCGCATGCTCCTGCTCCTGCTGAGGGGACGGATGCCCATGGGCCCTTGGTGATAAGCCCCAATCCCTCCCTCTCATGCTAAGGACAGTTGTGGGGCCTCCCCACAACTCCTCCAGGGGTGCAGCTAGACAGCTCAATAATGGCGGACAGGCTACTCTAGCCTCCCATGTAGCTGCTCACAGCTCTGCCAGCTCACAGGACCCCGTCCCTCAAAGCTGTGGGACAGCCAGAAGTAAGGACAGCCAGATGTGGATCTCTAGCTCTCCTGGCTCATGCCTCTTCTTTCTGCATTTTCCTTCTCCAGGGACTTCCTGGCCCCAAAGGAGAAAAGGTAAGTGCTTCCAGTGCTGTCCGAAATCTGTGGGCTGATGGTTACCAGAAACCTGCCTCCAAACCCCAGTTCCAAGGTGTAAATTTGAGTGGGTCAAGGCCACTCCTGGAGCCTCTGCTTCCCCATCTGTAAAGTGGGGTGAGCAAACCTGTTTCCTGAAATGGTTACCAGGTAAGAATCTGACAAAGTAATGTGCCAGAAGGCTTAAATCCATTTACCCACCTATAAAGTGGAGTGAACAATGTTACGAAGCTTACATCTGACAATTCAGCATACCAGAAGGATTGAATCTGCATTCTGGTGCCCAAGCATAACAAAAGCCAAG
This sequence comes from Zapus hudsonius, assembly GCA_004024765.1. Taxonomy (NCBI): domain Eukaryota; kingdom Metazoa; phylum Chordata; class Mammalia; order Rodentia; family Dipodidae; genus Zapus; species Zapus hudsonius. The sequence goes on along the minus strand of PVHP010041596.1, from coordinate 6,767 downwards.
GGCACAGTCCAGCAGAATGGCAAGTTTCCAGCAGCGAGCAGGGTGCTGGGAGAGCTTAGGAAAGGCACGGGGACTAATGATCTTGTTCTCTTCGGGAAGAACACCCCTTCAGAAAACCGGGGTCTTTATAGCCCCTTGTCGGTTGGATGCGTAGGCAGATGGATAGAGGAGTGCCCGTGGACGGATGGAAAGATGGAGCCCAGACTCCAAGGGGCCACTGCCCGTGATGGAGAGGACGCTCCTGGTGGCAGGATCTGATAGCTCTGAAAAGTGGTGTCCCTGGCACTTAGCACTTACATGGGGCCACCAAGTGACTCTGAAGAAAGCAGAAGACGCTTGCGCAGACCTGGTGGTGGGATCAGAGGAGGGACCAGAACAGGCCTCAGAGTAGCAGGGTGAGACCTCCAGAGGCCACATCCAGCCTTGACTTGGGATTTGGATAAAGAAGAGAGAGCTTGGATGGCAGAGCATACCACTGTGCGGCACTCAGGTAGGACAGACCTGTGCTCCAGGCCACCAGTGGGGCCGATGAAGCCATGAAAAAGCACAGGATCTGGTGTTCTTGCCCAGCTCTATTGGCCTCAGTTTCCCCGTCTATAAATCAAAACCAGCCTCCAGGAGCCATGGGGAAGATTGCAGGAAGTCATGGTCTGAGTGGTCTTTATTAATGTGGAAGACACGAACACAGTTGGTAGGGGTCGTGTTGGATTTCTTGTTGGTTCTGGCAGATGCCACCAAGTAGTAGAAGTAATCCAGGACACCAAAGAGAAGCTGCATAACCCACTGTCCCAAAAATTCATGGCTTCACGAACAATTATTTTCACTATTATTCCTCACTAGTCCAAGGTTCAGGGACTGAGAGAACCCAGTGGGAGCAGCTGTCCCCGCTACACCACGTCTGGTTAAGGGGCAGGAAGCAGCCATAGACGAAGTTTCAGTCCACTAGCTGTGTGACCTTGGACAGATCGCTTGGCTTCTCCATCCCTTGCTGTCCTCACTGGAAATGAGAGATGAAAGCAGGTCCCGCCTGTTGTCTTAGTTAAGGTCAGGGCATGTGTGTAAAGCACGGAATCATGCTCAACAGGAAATAGGGAGAGAGAAGAAAGCAGGGATGACTTAATTCCCTGTGTTTACTTCCCAGGGTGCACCAGGAGACTTTGGCCCACGGGTAAGAATGAAGCACCACCTTCCTCATTCAACCCACATGGTTTGTTTAATATTATTATAAGGTATTTCTGGCATTTCTTCTGGGTCTCACTCAGCTCCTGATAGCTTATCACAGGAAGAGGCAAGTGAAGCCACTGTGTGGAAGCCCCCAGTTACCCTGGTCTGGCTGAGGTTGCTACCTCCCACATAGATGACAAGTATCAGGCAGACGTCCTAGTCAGCATGAGTAACCAGACAGCGGGGCTGGCCCCAGGTCCAGAGCAGAGACCGGCCTTCCTGGGGGCGAGGGGGGACAGCTGGGCCTGGGGAAGATTGAAGGCTCTGAGCTGGGCAGATCGGACCCAAAGCTCAGCCCTTCCACATCCCATTCTATTACCTCGCAAGTCACTTCTTCCTGTGATTTAGTCTCTTTAACTACAAGTGTGGTGACAGTCCCCCAAGGAAGTACCCTGAAAGTTCATTCAAAAATAGCAGCCAGAGCCAGGTCATGGGTGGGGCCAAGGGAGAGGATTCTCCTCTCAGTGCCCCAAGCTCAGGAACTTGGGAATGCTAGTGCTGAGCCAGAGGTGGCCCCAAAGCGAGTCTTCGCAGAGGAGCATTTCAGTAGGCAGGTGCCCTCACCATTCCCAGCAGGCTCCAGAGGAAGGCCGGCTCACATCTAGGAAGCCCAAGGGTCCATCACACACACCAGCCATCTGTCAACCCTGAGGGCATGGGCAGAAGCAGCTGTTTGAGCCCAGAGGAGGGCACTGAGGAGGAGGAGCACAGGGCAGAGAGCTTAACTGGGGCTTCGTGCTCAGGCTGGGCTGGGACCCTGCTCTGCAAGCCCAGGTTTTGTGAAATGAGGACAGCAGGGCCCTCATCACAGGTAGTTGGGAGGAGGTGAGCCAGCTCATGTCTGATGGGCAGAGCTGTGCCAAGTGGGGCCTTCCATGGGAGCGCAGGACCACGGCCATATGCAGGCAGTGACATTTCTCTGAAGGCAAAGAAAAACTAGTCTGAATGCTGCTGGCCCTGGGCTCAGGAAAGAGCACATTTTCCCCAGCTCCTCACCTCTAAGGTCCCTTTGGTTAGCTAGGGTCTCTTTTGTGGTGGCAGGCGTAGCAGCTGGTCCTGGGGGTGACAAGAACTATGTGTGGCTTCCTACATCTCTCGGGCTTCTTCCAAGATGGTAGTTGGGTCTTTGGTGGGAGGGGGGCAGGGAGAAGACATCTAAGAGGCAGGAAGTGGGAGCTCCACACCTGTCAAGGGCTCTACCCAGAATGGATGTAGCCTCACACCTGCTGCATTGTCTTGGTCAAATCAGCCACAGAAGGTGGAGAAATGGGCATTAGGCTCCTAATGGGGAGTTCTAGAAAAGCTTGTGGGGCCAGGAGCCAGCATGACAGCCATCTTCAGAGCAAGGGGTGAATACACCCTGTCACAGCTGCCTTTCTCTGGAATGAGTCATGTGGCCTTGTGACTTTTGAAACCCCTCTTCTGCTTTTCTCACCAAACCATCTGTTTGCCAACCAGATGGTATTTCCACGGCTCAATGCAGGCTTTATAAGTAGAGACCATCGCGGGTACAACCTCCGCATCCTCAAGGTAGACTGTCGTGAGGGGACTGGGCCTGCTGGTTGCTGTGTCCCCAAGCCCCACTCACCCCACATTTTCCAGGGTCAGACCTCAGCCATCCAGTCCCGAAGGGAGGGAAAGGTTAGTCAGGGGAGAAAGTAAGAAGTGTCTGCTCAGGGCTTCGGCCTTAATGACTAGTCCAGACCAGGGGTTCTCAGTGAGGAGGAGCAGCAGGAGGAGGAAGCGAATTCTTCCTGAATCTCTGAGCCACACGAAACAAGAATGTCCTCCCATCACTGCCTGCTCCTGGGAGACCTACCCACGGTGTTGCAGGTTTTCTGTTTTTGAGACAGGGCCTCATGTATCTATCTCAGGCTGGCCTCAAACTCACTGTGTAGGCGAGGATGACCCTGAACGTCTTGTTCTCCTGCCTGTAGCTCCTGAACGCTAGGATTACAGACATGCACCGCTAAGCCTAGTTTATGAGTGCTGGGGACTTAACCCTGGCCTTTCTATATCCTAGGCAAGCACTCTGCCAACTGAGCTACATTCCCCGCCCACAGTGTCAGTTTCTTGTCTGGAATTATAAACCTTGATTGGGACCCTGCCTTACGAGTGATAGAGGCAGAGAGCTTCTATTCATTCATTAACTGGAAAAATGATTGAAGTGTACCTTACATGCAATTTGCTAGAGAGATGAGCTCTCTCCTGTCATGGGCCATCCACAGATGAAGTGTCTAAATGGGGCCAGTTACCTTGGCCACAAGAAGAGGCTTAACTTTGCCAAGCTTAGTAACCCTGAGTAAATGATTACTCTCCCTGATGCGCAAGCACTTCATCTGCGAAGTGGGGCTGGAGCTATGCCCTGGCCAAGTTGCATTTGACAGTCTCCAGGAAGAGCTTGCTCACACAGTGCTGAGTTGACTTCTTCCTTTTTTGCTCCAGCCCAGGCTGACCTGGAATTCACTATATAGTCTCAGGGTAGCCTCAAATAGCGAGCCTCCTACCTCTGCCTCCTGAGTGCTGGGATTAAAGGCCACCACACCCGGCATGATGTTGAGAAAGACCTGGGTGTGCCCTGTGCCCCTGTTGGGCAGGACCTGCTGGGGCTTCAGGATGGTTCCAGTCACACTGTGAGCTTCCTTGCAGGTTGGGCCAAGAAGTGAGGACTCTGTGTGCCTGAGGTCTGAGCCAGTACTAACAAGAGTCAGGGTTGTGGTGTCTGAGACTGTTGGGTGCCCCTTCACTGCCTGGTGTGCTACCTTTCTAGTTGAGATCATTAGACTCACAAGCGTTTGTGATAAGTAACACCTCCTTTACCCTTCACTCAGCTGCCCTCTAAGTGACTTTATATGGCTGTTCTACATTCTAACTCCAAGGAAACTGATAAAGATTCAATCCACCAACCTTACTCAGAATTCCCCAAATTACACGCATGCGTGTGTGTGTGTGTGTGTGTGTGTGTGTGTGTGTAAAGATGGAATCTCACCCTGTAGCCCAAAGTGGCCTTGAATCCTGGCAATCCTCCTGCCTCAGCCTCCTGAGTGTAGGATTACAAGCATGAGCCATCACACCCTGCTTGTTGCTCTTTTGTTTACTGCTGAGTGCCATCCCATAATATGGGCGGAGCACCTCTGGAAGGACATTTTGACCTTAAACTGCTGTGAACATTCACGTACAGTCATTTGAGCACAAAATCAATGCCCGAGCATGAACGTGCCCATCACCTCTAACGCGATGTTCTTTCAGGAGACACTCGTCCCCTTCTGGAAAGATGCTGGTTGGACACACTGTGCTCTGCGTCACACCCAGCATCTGTCATCTCTCAGCACCAGATCTGGGCTCCAGGTGCTGGGGAGGTGGCACATTCCTTGCAGCATAAAGGTCCCTTTGTGCAGCTACAAAGAAGTGGCCAGAGGCCAATGTCAAAGCCTTCCCTTTGAGGCTGCCCCAAGAACCGGGCAGGGGAAGGCACCCAGCTGCCCATCTAAAGGCGTCTCTCCTGAAGCTGGAGCCCCTCCACCTTCACCCTCAGGGTCATGAAGTCCCAGAGCCCCTCCACCTTGACCCTCAATCCCCATGTCTTTCAGGGAGAACAAGGACAGGATGGTGTTGCAGGGCCTCCAGGGCCCCCTGGAGCCCGGGGCCCTCCGGGCGACACTGGGAAAGATGGCCCCAGGGGAGTGCCAGGCTCAGCGGTAAGAGAAAGCATGGAACTGGGGTGCCTAAGAGCTAGTCCTACACTGACTTGCACCCCAAGCCCTGATCCCAAAGCCATCCCCAGTCCCAGCACTATTCCTAATGGGCCTTCAGTCCAGTCCACACACTGAACCTGGGCACAGCCTTAACTCACCCCAATCCCAGTCCACATCCTGTCTCTGATCCCAGACTTCCCCTGACTAGCCCTGAGCCTGACCCCAGGCTAACCCTAACTTTGACCTTCGTTGCAGCTCCCTCCCGACCCTCCCCTTGCTCTGGTCCCCATGCCCTTCTGCAGCGGCCCTTTCTCAGCAGGTCTCTAGCAGCTCTCACTGCTCTCCCTGCCTGCTTCTTCCTAATCCTAACTAGTAAGTCTGTTCTCCTTCTAAAGTAGTGTTCTAAACCCTGGGGGCCAGACCAATTCTAGGACCCCCTCGCCCTCCCCCAGGGACTCCAACCTCCCTCGCTCCAATGCTTCTCCAGACTTCCACCAGCAAATGGTTCATCTGAACAATCTGTCACATTGGCTAAGTAACTCCATAAACCTCAACCTTCTCATCTGTGGAGTGGGGACAATGACACCCACTTTTCAGGGTTGAACGAGAATGAACTGGATAATGTCCTTAAAGCCCCTGCCGGGGTCCTGGCAGGAAGTTCACTTCGTGTGGCTTCCTCGGGTCCCTCACTGCTGTTCTCTCATACCTCTTCAGGGTCCTAAAGGAGAACCTGGGCAAGATGGCGAGACGGTCAGTATCCGGGGCTCTCGGGCCTGGAAGTCTCTTTCCTGCTGCTTGAGTTCCTTGACCAGTGCAATTTAGGAAGCCTAGACTCACCGTTTAGGAAGGGATACATTCCACCTGGCAGAGGGTGTGGTGGCAGGAGCAGGCAGAGCAGAGAGGAAGGCTGGTGCTCAGCTGGCTGCCTCCTGTTTCTCTCTTTTTTCATATTTATTGTAAATAATTAGATACATTGCATGAGTGAGTCTTATGATGATATCCCCATTTCCCTCCTCCCTGTTCCCACCCCGCTGGGGGCCTTCCTAGGTGGGTTTCCTGGACCAGTCGATGAGATAAGGGGTTATGGATTGTACCACAGGTAGCCAGATTTTTTTTCTGTCTCTCTCCCCCACCATGGCTCTTACAATCTTTCTGCCCCCTCTTCCGCTCAGGTCCCTGTTATTCATTCAGTGTTGGTCTTCACTCCTCAATTAAACCTTTCTGGAAACACCCTCAGACACACCCAGAGGTGTGTTTCCATGGTGATCCTAAATCCAGTCTAGCTGACAATCATGAGAGGCCATCCCACCTGCACACTCCCACACGAGGATTATATAGGCACACACGTGTGCACATACCTGTGCACCCACCCCTCTACCCACCTAGGGGAGTGGATGAGTGAGGTCCCCAGCCAAGGCAGAATTCTAGTATCTCACCTTCCTGAGTGGGAGTCTGCAGTCCACCACTTGAGTCAGAACAAGAAGTCTGTCCTAGAAATGGACCACATAACTCTGCTCCTAGTGACAGCCTGCCTCCTCCTCTGGGACATGCTCTCAATGTAAGGAGGACAATACAGAAGACAGATGCAGGAACAGCCTCCAGAATAATTAACACCTTCACTTCTCTTGTTCCAGGGCCCCAAGGGACCCCCAGGGCCCAAGGTGAGTGCTCATCCACCCTCACCCAGCCTAGACCCTTCCCCTCCCTTACTACCCCCTATTGAAGCAGAGACGGTAGGGTTAAGAAGTCCAGTTCAGAGGAGATGCAGATTACCACATCTGTGGACCTCAGTTTACCTACCTTTTAAGTGGGGACATGGTAGGTCTTTCCTGTCTTGACTTCACACTA
>PVHP010041595.1:0-15351 GCA_004024765.1 Zapus hudsonius | reverse complement strand
CTCTATCTGTCTGCTTGAAAATGAATAAATAAAATATTTAAAAAAAAAAAAATTAAAGGAAGCTGCCAGGCATGGTGGTGTGGTGGTGTGGTTGGGGAAGATTATCCAGAGGCATGGCACCCCTCAGTAACAACACATTTGGGCCAGGAGAACCAGGCTGAATACTAGGCTATCCATGGTCCCCTGCCACAAGGACTGATCCAGATGACCCACAGAGGAGGATATCCAGCTGACTGGGGATGGGGAAGGGGGGGCATTGGGGAATTGGGGATAACAACTCATTGCTGGCCCACTAAATAATGTAACTCGTTATGGACAATAAAAAAATTTTTTTTAAATTAAAGGAAGCTAAACTGGGTATATTGGCTCAATTCTATAATCCCAGCACTTGAAAGGATAAGGCAGCAAGATCTCTTCTAATTTGAGCCTCCTGTAGGGTGTAGAGAAAGATCTTTCCGTAAAAATAAATAAATAAATGAATAAAATAATAAATAAAAAGGGGGCTGGAGAGATGGGTCAGTGGTTAAGGTGCTTGAATGAAAAGCCTAATGACCTAGGTTCAATTACCCAGTACCCACTTAAAGCCAGATGCACAAAGTGGTACATGCATCTGGAGTTCCTTTGCAGCTGCTGGAGGCCCTGCCTATTCTCTCTCTATCTCTTTCTTTCTTTTTTTTTTAATATTTTATTTATTCATTTTCAAGCAGAGAGATAGATAGAGAGAGAGAGAGAGAGCGCACCAGGGCCACCACCTTGTGGGTCTGGCTTATGTGGGTACTGGGGAATTGAACCGGGGGCCTTAGGCACTGGAGGCAAGTGTCTTAACCACTGAGCCATCTCTCCAGCCTGCACTGCTTTTTTGTCCCACTAACATTAAGTGGTTGGTGAACTGAACCCATAACTACAGGCTCTGGAAGCAATTTTAGTGGCTGAGCCATTTAGTGAATAAGACAATTCAAGTCCTGAAATAAAATTCTATTTTGTTTTTTTCTGAGATAGGCCTATAGCCCAGTTTGGCTTTGACCTTCTAATTCTCCCACCTCTACCCTTCAAGTGTTTTCTCTTTAGGGAAGACATCTCCAGTCAGCAAGAAGAGTCTGAGAGCATGCCCTCAAAGGAGACTGGAGACCCCTGCCCTTTCCTGATTTGCTCTTTCACTTGCTGGCCACCAGGTGATTGGTTTTTGTTTACTTTGTTAATGGTTTAGCAAAATGAGTGGTTCCACTTCACAACACTAGAAAATAAATTAAATATTTTTTAAAAGACACTAAAAACTACATAAATAATGAAAAGCAAAATTGTTAATTTCCTACAGAGAACAGCTGCTGGAGGACTTACAGGCACTTCTCAAATTCTGGCAGAACAGCTCCTAGTTGCATTCGCCTCCGAGTGACATCAAATGGGTAGCTAAAAGAAACAAAAGTGTAAAGACTTAAAAATTACTTTTCAGGGCTGGAGAGATGGCTCAGCGGTTAAGGCACTTGCCTCCAGTGCCTAAGGCCCCAGGTTCAATTCCCCAGGACCCACATAAGCCAGCCCCACAAGGTGGTGGCCCTGGTGTTTTCTCTCTCTCTCTCTCTCTCTCTCTCTCTCTCTCTCTCTCTCTCTCTCTCTCTCTCTCTGCTTGAAAATGAATAAAATTACTTTTCATTTCTAACCCTTGAAACCAACCCTGCCCCCCAAACACACAAGGAAATCATGTGCTGCTATTATCTTCCTGTTTAATCTGGGAGGCAGCAGAAAGGCACAGGAACAAACTCAATTAACTCCAAAGTCTTCCTGTCTTTCAGGATTCTCCTCTCCCTTACCACATACTAAATTCTACTCATTGCTCAAGGCCAAATGAACCTGCATTTCCTGAAGAAGTGAACTGGGTGTTCTCATTGCTAGAAGCTTAAAGTAGAGCTTCTAAGCTCTGGAGCTACTTACTGACTTTGGGTCAGTCTTTCTGGGGGGGGGGGGAGTTTAAGGGCATCCCAGGCCTCTGCCCACCACAGCCTTTGCCCACCAGATGTTTAAGGGCATCCCAGGCCTATGCTCACTAGCACCCCACAATTTGAACAAAAATGTCTCCAGGCTGGGTGTGGTGGCACAAGCCTTTAATCCCAGTGCTCAGAGGCCAAGGTGGGAGGAGAACTTGGTGGCTATGAGTTTGAGGTCAGCCTTGGCCAGAGTGAGACCCTAGCTAAAAACAAACAAACAAACAAAAAACCACAGGCTTGCTGAAGGTGGCCATTTGTTTATCCTTCGCTGAATCTCACAGCTATACACACTATCTGGAACAAAGTAGGCCTTCAAGATTTTTTTTTTTTTTTTTGCTTCCAAGATTTTAATACAGGAGAAGCTGAGTCTTAAGCACATGTGTGTGCGCACACGTGTACACACACACATACAAAATAGTTCAAACTTCATATAGGCAAATTCATGGGAATAAATGAAGTATTACATTTAGTGATTCTTTTTTGCTTTCTTTAAATAAATCATATAAAATTAGATGGATTCAGATGAATATAATCAACTTGGCTTGTAATTATCTATAATATACTTGTACAATATTCATATTTTACAAGGGATCCTGCTTTTTAAAAAATATTTATTTATGCAACAGAGAATCAGCATGCCAGGGCCTCTAGCCACTACAAACTCCAGACACATGAGCCTTCTTGTGCATCTTTACATGGGCACTAGGGAATTGAACCTGGGTCCTTAGGCTTTGCAGACCAACACTTTAACCACTGAGCCATCTCTCCAGTCCAGGATCCTGCTTTTGAACAATCTATTAGAAGAAAATTATTTTAAAAAAAAGAAAAAGAAAATTGTTAACCAATGCTGAAAAATGAAGATAGGGGCTGGAGAGATGGCTCAGTGGTCAAGGTGTTTGCCTGCAAAGCAGAAGGACCCGAGTTCAATTCCAAGTACCCACATAAAGCCAGATGCACAAGTTGGTGCATGTGTCTGGAGTTTGTTTGTAGTGGCTGGAGGCCCTGGTGCACCCACACTCATTCTCACTCACTCTCTCTCTCTCTCTCTCTCTCTCTCTCTCTCTCTCTCTCTCTGTCTGCCTCTTTCTCTCTCTCACACTCTCTCAAATAAATAAATAAATAAATAAATAAATAAATAAATAAATAAATAAATAAATAAATGAAATCTTTTTAAAAGTGAAGACAGGTTACTGATATGAACCAAGTGGATGAAGACACTCACGATATTGTCTGTGCTATTGCTCCAGCAACACCACCACAAAGCAAGTTAATGTGAGTTTTCAAAACTAAGACATTAGGATTGTCTGATGAAGGTCTGCCAAGAAGGGTAGGCGCATGGGAAAGTCCAACACTCTTTAAGGTACCAAAAGTAAAGAATGAAACACCTGTAAAAGAAAATATAATTCATCATAAGGATTCACACACATGAGCTGAGAAAAAGATCTTTCTTTCTTTCAAAATAACCAAGTGACTCAAGGAACTATGCATTTGTTAATTTATGATGTGTGGTTTTACCTAAATTGTTTTTTTTCCAAGGTAGGATCTCACTGTAGCCCACACTGATGGGGAACTCACAATGTACTCTAGGCTGGTCTCAAACTCACAGCAATCCTCTTACCTTAGCCTCCTGAGTGCTGAAGTTATAGGCATGAGCCACCATACCCAATTTACATTTAAATGACTTTTTTTTTGGGGGGGTGGGTGTTTTTGTTTGTTTTATTTCAAGGTAGGGTCTCACTCTAGCCCACGCTGACATGAAACTCACTCTGTAGTCCTAGGCTGGCCTCAAATTCACAGCAATCCTCCTACCTCTGCCTCCTGAGTGCTGGGATTAAAGATGTGCACCACCACGCCTGGCTCATTTTTCCTTGAGTAAAAGCAATTCTCAGGTGGCACCTTTTCAGGTCACCACTTTGACATAACTTATACACAAGCTGGGACGCTGTAAAAAAACATCGCCTACCTGCATATGGAGCCATTCCTAGAATTGTAGGCATCAGACCTCTGTAAAATCCAAGGAAACCACCTTCCTTCAAAAGAAGAAAAAGGATCAGATCATGTTTGTAACAAACATCACATAAACAAAGTACACCACACAGTGGACACTATCCAATGACTCATCCTGAAACAGGAGGACGGGCTATCAAAACTATTGTTATCATCATTCATGTCTGCCTTTCTTTCCCTCTACTCCTCCTTCCCTCGCTTTCCTTTTTTTTTCAAAATATTTTTATTTATTTGAGAGAGAGAAAATATGGGCACACCAGGGCCTATTGCTGCTGCAAATAAACTCCTGATGCATGCACCACTTTGTGCATCTGGCTTTACATGGGTGCTGGGGTATCAAACCCAGGCTGAAAGGCTTTACAAGAAACTGATTTTAACCACTGACCCATCTCCCTGGCCCCCTTCCTTTCTTTGTATTTATTAATTTTCATGGCAGCAGGGGGACACATCAGGGCCTCTTGCCAATGCAAGAGAATACTAGACACTTGTGCCAATTTTTAAAAATATTTGAGAGAGAATAGGGTGGGGGCAGGCAGACTGAGAGAATGGGTACACCAGGGCCTCCAGCCACTGCAAACAAAACTCCAGACACATGCATCACCTTGTGTATCTGGCTTTACATGGGTGCTGGGGAGTCAAACTTGTGTCCTTCTGCTTTGCAGGTAAATGCCTTAACCACTAGGCCATCTCTCCCGCCCACTTGTGCCAATTTTTACATCCTGCATATGGGGATGGCATGGGAATTGAACCTGGGTCAGCAGGCTATACAAGCGAGAGCCTTTAAGTGCTAAGGCCTCTTCTTAGCTGCTCTTTCTTTATTATACTCTTTCTTTCCCTCCTCCTCCCCTTCCTTCCCCACCCCTCTGTTTCTCTTTCCCTGTTTTCTTTCTTGATGCTAGGATAAAACCCAGGACCTTATGCATACTAGGCAAATGGTCTCCTACTGAACTATATCCCCAACCCAGTACCAATCAAAAATAGTTAATTAAGCTGGGCTTGGTAGCACATGCCTTTAATCCCAGCACTCAGGAGGCAGAGGTAAGAGGATTGCCGTGAGTTCAAGGCCACCCTGAGAAGACATTCCAGGTCAGCCTAGACTAGAGTGGGACCCTAACTTGAAAAAACAAACAAACAAACAAATAAATAAATAACTAAAAATAGTTAATTATGGGCTGTAGAGATGGCTCGGCAGTTAAGGTGCTTGCCTGCAAAGCCTAACAACCAGGTTTGGTTCCCTAGTATGCAGGTAAAGCCAGTTGTACAAGGTGGTACATGCATCTGGAGCTCATTTGCAGGGGCTGGAGATCCTGGAACACCTAATCTCTCTGTCTCCTCTTACTCTCTGCTTGCAAATAAATAAAAATGCTAAAAAAAAATAGTTAAATAGCATTCAAAATATTTTCCTAACTACATAAGGACATGTTAAAAATTAGGAAAATAAATACCTGTGCATAAATTGTTTTAAATGCATGAATAATTCCCGTATAGGTGTGATCCCCTTTCACCTGGAATGCCAAACGCACTCTAACTATATCAAGAGGGTAAGTACAGATAACTGCTGTCATACCTGAAAAAAAAAGGAGAAATATAAATGCAGAAAAAAATTTTGCTATATCTAGCCGGGCGTGGTGGCGCACGCCTTTAATCCCAGCACTTGGGAGGCAGAGGTAGGAGGATCTCCACGAGTTCAAGGCCACCCTGAGACTACATAGTGAATTCCAGGTCAGCCTGGACTAGAGTGAGACCCTACCTTGAAAAACCAATTTAAAAAAATTTTTTTTTGCTATATCTATATATATACATATCTTCCCCATCAGTAATATTCTCACTGTTGCCAAAACAGTAACAGCCAGTTAGAGCAAGGGGGACATTGACAGTAATGACTCCTCATTGGCTGGAAGGCAGCCTTCTTCTAAAGAATCAGTTTGTAACAATTTTCACGTTCTTGTGAAATCCTGTAGTTAGCGCCAACATCTTGCAGGTTGATCCTGAGGTTGTAGGGTTTTTTTGTTTTTTTTTTTTTTTGGGGGGGGGGGGTTTGAGGTAGGGTCTCGCTCTAGTCCAGGCTGTCCTGGAATTCACTCTGTAGTCTCAGGGTGGCCTTGAACTCACGGCGATCCTCCTACCTCTGCCTCCCGAGTGCTGGGACTAAAAGGGTGCGCCACCACGCCTGGCTCTGAGGTTGTAGTTTTAAAAAGATACTATTTGCTTATTTCAAGTTTAGTAAGATAAACTTTAAAGCACAACCATTACTTTAGAATTAAGGCTAATATGTTGCTGACTAAAGAGAGTAAAACAAATTTCTAGCCAGCCATGGTGGCTCTCTGAAGGCTGATACAGGAAAATTACCATAAATTTGAGGCCAGCTTGAGCTACATAGTCAGTTCAAGGAAAACCTGGGCCATGGAATGACACCCTGTTACGAACAAAACAAAAAATTAAAAACCAGGCCTGGTTGAGTAATCCCTGTATTTGGGAGGTAGAAGCAGGAGGATTAAGAGTTCAAGGTCATCCTTGAAGACTTAGTCAGTTCAAAGCCAACCTGGGCTACATGAACCCTATCCAAACACACACACACACACACACACAACAACAACAACAACAACAACCAGAAACCAAAATCAAACAAATACACTCACTCATTCTGTAGTCCAGGTTGGCTTCTGACTCAGCTTCCTGAGTGCTGGAACTAAAGGCATGCACACAGATCTAACCCAGTGTTTTTTTGTTTGTTTGTTTGTTTTTTGAGGTAGGGTCTCGCTCTAGCCCAGGCTGACCTGGAATTCACTGTGTAGTCTCAGGGTGGCCTTGAACTCATGCGGATCCTCCTACTTCTGCCTCCCAAGTGCTGGAATTAAAGGCGTGCACCACTACACCAGGCTCCCAATTCTTTAGTCATTGTTATTTATTAATGATTTCTTACATAACAGAATACAGAAAGAAAATGTGTACTGCCTAGTTAATGAATGTTATATATATTATCTAAAAGAAATTCAGTATTTTAATAGAAAATTAATTTCTTAGAAATAAAACATGCCCATTCAGTGCTCTTACCTGCCATGGATCCAGCCATTAATCTGTGCACATGACCAGAAACTCCCAGCTTTGTAGTAATGAACTAAAAACCAAAAATGCTGAGTTAAATGAGATACATTTTCCACATGTATTCCTTTATTTATTGCAGTGCCAGGATCAAAGCCAAGACCTCCTTTATTCCAGGAAGAGCTGTATAGTATGCAACATCCACAAGAAACAGCCCAGGGCTGGAGAGATTGCTAAGTGGTTAAGGCACTTGCCTCCAGTGCCTAAGGCCCCCGGTTCAATTCCCCAGTACCCACATAAACCAGACCCACAAGGTGGTGGCCCTGGTGCTCGCTCGCGCCCTCTCTCTCTCTGCTTGAAAATGAATTTGTTTTTGTTTTTGTTTTTAGAGATAGGGTCTCACTCTAGTTCAGGCTGACCTGGATTTCACTATGTAGTCTCAGGCTGGACTTGAACTCATGGTGATCCTCCTACCTCTGCCTCCCAAGTGCTGGGATTAAAGGCGTGGGCCACCACACCCTGGAAAATGAATATTTTTTTAAAAAAAGAAAAAAGAAACAGTTTAGCCTCATTTTCAAACTCATACATTCAAAGCAATCCTCCTGCTTTAGCCTCCAAAACCAGACTTTACAGGCATTCACCACCATGCCTGACTCCAAGATGTGCTTCCAAGGTTTGCTTTTTTTTTTGTTTTGTTTTTTTATTTTTTGATTGGTTGGTAGGTTGGTTGTTTTTCAAGTAGGGTCTCCTTCTAGCTCAGGCTGACATGGAATTCACTATGTAGTCTCAGGCTGGCCTCAAACTCATTATGATCCTCCTGAGAGCTGGGATTAAAGGTATATACCACCATGCCTAGCTTCCTGGTGTTTTTTAATTAGCTATAAAACTAGCTGGATGTCGGGCGTGGTGGTGCACACCTTTAATCCCAGCACTCCGGAGGCAGAGGTAGGAGGATTGCCATGAGTTCAAGGCCACCCTGAGACTACATAGTGAATTCTACGTCAGCCTGGACTAGAGCGAGACCCTACCTAGAGAAAAAAAAAAAAACTAGCTGGGCATGGTGTTGTGTGCCTTTAATCCCAGCACTCAGAAGGCAGAGGTAGGAGGACTGTCATGAGTTTGAGGCCAGCCTGAGACTACATAGTGAATTCCAGGTCAGCCTGAGCTAGAGTAAGATCCTACCTTAGGGGAAAAAAAACAAAACAAAACTATTAATAAGGTTGGAAACGTATCTTAGCTGGTACAGAGTTATCCTAGGATGCACAAGGTCCTAGTCTGATCCTCAACAGAGAGAAAAAACATTTCAAGGCCAGGTATGCTGTTGAACCCTGAAACTCCAGTACTTGGGAGGCTGAGGCACGGGTGTGGAGTCCAAGCCCAGCCTGTGCTACACAGCAAGACCCTGCTTGAAGAAAAGCAAAGCTTCAAAGCCAATGGCTGGTATTAAGGATAGTTAAGGACACCATAGTAAAAAGAAGAAAATTCACTCACTGTTCTATAATGCTCAAATGTCATGAACTGGATCGCCCCATAGGGAAAGATTCGAATCATCATAGCACCATTGCCTTTATAAAATCCCAGGTACCCTTCCTTTTGGGGAACAGCACGCAATGTAGAAAACACTCCTGTTTATGAAAGAATTAGAAGGTGAGTATCAGGCTGGGCAGTGGCTTAGCGGTTAAAGGCATTTGCTTGCAATGCCTGACAGCCAGGGTTCCATTCCCCAGGCCTCATGTAAAGCCAGATATACAAAGTAGTACATGCATCTGGAGGGAGTTTGTCTGTAGATGCAGGTGGCCCTGATATGCCTATGCTGTCCCTCTCTATATATCTGCCTCTTTCTCTCTGTCTCTCTCAAATAAATTAATATTTTAAAAAAAGAAGATGAATACTATTAGAACAGTAAGAACTACCTAAACCTGAACAGGGCATGGGAGCTTAACCTGTAATCCTAGCACTAGGGAGGCTGAGGAGGATGATCAGGAGTTCAAAGCCAGCCTTGACTATATAGCAAGTTCAAGGTTAGCTGGAACTGAAAAGAAAAAGCAAAATAAGCCAGGCAAGATGGCTCACACCTTTAATCTCAGCACTAGGGAGGCTAAGGTAGGAAGATCACTGTGTGTTCAAGACCAGACTGGGCTACAGAGTGAGATCAACTCAATACAGTGTGACCCTGTAAAAAAAAAATTGATGAATACACATATACACACACACACACACACACGAGGAAATTCTTAATGGCAGCTCACGCCTATTATCCCAGCATTTGAAGACTACCACAGCAGAGCCTTGACTTTGAGACTACTCCAAGCTATACAGCCCAAGTTGCAGAGCAGCCAGTTATATAGGGAAACCCTGCCCTCCACCCACCCCCAAAAAAGAGCAGGGTGTGATCATCCAGGCCTTTAATCCCAGCACTCAGGAGAATGAGGTGAAGGATCACAGTGAGCTCGAGAACAGCCTGACACTACAGGTGAGTTCCAGGTCAATTTGGGCTAGAGTGAGACTCTACATGGAGGGTGGAGGAGGGGAAAGGCTAAAGCTATCCCCCAGACATGAATTCTCTTTTGTTCATCTTTCTACCATAATTCACAACTGGAAACCGAGAATGCGGGAGATAATTGTCATCCTCAGCCCCTGTCAACGTACCTAAATGCTTGTACTGGTGACCTTGTGCTTGTAATAAACCTTCACTGGATCCTGTCAACGTACCTAATGCTGTACTGGTGACTGTGTGCTTGTAATAAAACCTTCACTCGATCCTGTCAACGTACCTAAATGCTTGTAATGGTGACTGTGTGCTTGTAATAAAACCTTCACTCGATCCAAAGGAGCAACTGTTGTCTTGGCACAGCAGCCAGCAATACCTGGAAAACAAATCAGGGATTAAAGTGCTTGCTTACAGAGCTGCTAACACATGTTCAACTAACTCCCCAGCCACCCAGTTAAAGCTGGACAGTAGCAAGAAACCCTGGTGTTTGTGCCCTTGTACACATGTGTAAATATATATTTTTTGTTCGTTTTTTTGTTTTTTGAGGTAGGATCTCACTGTAGCCCAGGCTGACCTGGAATTCACTATGTAGTCTCAGGGTGGCCTCGAACTCACACTGATCCTTCTACCTCTGCATCCTGAGTGTTGGGATTAAAGGCATGCGCCATCACACCCAGCTCAACAAAAAAAATATATATTTTTTTAAATTAAAGGTCAGGTATCCCTCTACTAGGCATCTACCCACAAGATGTCACATCTTGATGCAGAAACATTTGCACAACTATATTTATAGCAGCTCAATTCATAATAGCCAAGTATTGGAATCAACCCAAATGCCCATCCATGGAGGAATGGACAGCGAAACTGTGGTATATTTACACGATGGAATTTTACTCAGCTGAAAGGAAGAATGACATATCGAAATTTAGGAAAAAATGGTCTGACTTCGAGCAGATCTTACTAAGCAAACACTCAAAAGAACAGAGAATCGAACGCCGCATATTCTCCCTCATATGTGGTCCTTAACCAGAATAAGCGTAAACTCTATGCAGACTAGTAGAAAGAAGTGAGAGGTTATGAATGAGGGGTAAGGGATGGGGGAGGGGAATGGCTTAAGCATGAGGATAAATCATATTAGGTTCAAAAACATAAAATCCTCATGAGCATACTGTAACCTATTAAGAAAGTAGTGAGCGTTGACTGGCAAGAGGGGCCATGAGTGGTAGGGGAGAGAGTCTAAGCCTGTGAATAATTAGATCAGCCTGACAACCCCTGGTTCCAACCACTGGTTCCTTCCCTCACTGAGCTGTTGACCAAAGTGACTCATGAGATTCCAACAAGAAGACAGAATTCTGTCAAATCTCTTGAGTGCCCTCCCCAGGCCTGAGGCAAAACCCTGTTGCTGAAGAAACCACAGATGCCATCGACCAGCATCGAGAGACCCTTCAACGTCCGGAACGGTATCCAGCCCCCCAGAAGGCAGTTAATGTAGTGCTAGAAGGCACTGCACAGGCTGCCAGGGGAAACTGAGCAACAACAGTTGGAGTAAACAGAGACCACTGACACAAAACACAATCTGCGGCCATGAGTAGGCTGACCACACCTCCTATTGGGAGAGAACAGCGAACCAAGAAAGGAGCACTTGTGTAATGGAGGAGCCTGGGCCTGGGGGAGACAAACAACAGCTTTCAAATTTGGCCAATTTTCCACTTGGTGAGGGGGACCCCTTGTCTGGAACTTGGGATTCAGGGTGATAGACACCGGATCCCGTACTCTTGAGCTCCCAAGACAAGATGCACTATGGGAACGATTGACAGGGAGGCTACTAAAAATAGAATCTAGGTAATCCAGAATTGTGTATATTTGTTAACCTACACTGATCTCACTCTCTGATGGAGATTGTGTTTGTATTTTTCAGGATGCAGCGAGAGAGCTGGGGCCCATCTAACCCTACCAACCGACCGTAGGCCGATAGCTGAGATTCTGGCAAGAGAGGAGCCACCACAGTCATA
Source organism: Zapus hudsonius (assembly GCA_004024765.1). Lineage (NCBI taxonomy): Eukaryota > Metazoa > Chordata > Mammalia > Rodentia > Dipodidae > Zapus > Zapus hudsonius. Next base: position 3,817 of record PVHP010041595.1, on the reverse strand, counting down.
TCGTGGAGGATCCAAATGGAACCCCGCAGAGAATGACGGGATGAACAAGGGGCCCACAGCCACAGCCATTCAATCAACACAAGATAAGCCAGTGAGACAGAAACCAATGATTTTCAACACAAAGACCCCTAAACTCACAACCTTAAAGCAGCCTTAATACTCATCCACCACGACTCAGGGAACTATGCAGAAGAGGGGGCGGAAAGATTGTGAGAGCCGTGGTGGGGGAGATTATCCAGAGGCATGGCCAGGAGAACCTGGCTGAATACTAGGCTATCTATGGTCCCCTGTCACAAGGACTGATCCAGACGACCCATGGAGGAGGTTATCCAGCAGATTGAGGATGGGGAGGACAGTGGGGAATTGGGGATAACAACTCATTGTTTGCCCACTAAATAATGTAACTCATTATGGACAATAAAAATAAATTATATATATATATATATATATATAAATTAAAGGTCAGGGCTGGGGAGATGGCTCAGCAATTAAAGGTACTTGTTTACAAGGCCTGACAGCCTGGGATCAATTCCTAGGTACCCGCATAAAGCCTGATGCACAAAGGCACTTGCCTGGAGTTCATTTGCAGTGGCAAGAGGCCCTTGTGTGACCATTCCTTCTCAATTATAGTATCTTCCCAGCCAGTTATTTGCCCATTCTTTCTCTCTTTCTCTCTGTCACATAAGTAAATAAGTACTAAAAAAATTCAAGGTCAGAAAGAAATGACAAGCCAAGCATGGTGGCTCAAACCTTTAGTCCTGTCACTCAGGAGGCAGTGACAGGAAGACTGCTGCAAGTTGGAGGCCAGCCTGGAACTAGAGTTCCAGGTCAGCCTGAGCTAGAGGGAGACCCCGCCTTGGAACCTCACCACAAACAAAGGAGAATGTGATGATTAATCTCAAGTATCAGTCTGATTGGAGTAGGAACCTAGTAAGAGACATGCCACTAGAGCAGGTCTGTAAGGGCATTTCCCAGAAGAATCAACAAGGGGTGTGGGTAAGATCCTCCCTCAGAGTTGGCAGCATATTCCTGAAGCAGCTTAGCTAGAAAGAGGTCTGAGGAAAACTCAAGGCTGGTGAGTACATTTACCCTGTCACTTGCATCCTTTGCTGATGTGGGAACCTAGGTTAGGCTTTCCAATGTGGACTGCAGACTCCCAGCTCTCCAGGGATGCTCCAGGCCTTCAGCTTAAACAGGTACTGCTGAACATCCAGCATCCTGGACTAACCAGCCTCTCTAGCCTGCAGACAATCTCTGTGGCCCACCCAGCCCATAGAGTGAACATGTCTACTGAATCCACTTTCTGTTCCTAGAGACACTAATACAATGGAGGTGGTGAGGGAGAAATCCCCCACTTATGGAAATTATAGTTAAGAAACTTAGAGACTAACTGGGCTGGAGAGATGGCTCAGCTGTTAAGGCGCTTGCCTTCAGAGCCTAAGGATCCATGTTCAAGTCCCCAGTACCCACATAAAGCGAAATGCACAAGGTGGTGGCTCAAGTGTCTGGAGTTTGGTTAAGGTGGTGGCTCAAGTGTCTGGAGTTTGGTTGCAGTGGCGGGAAGCCCTGAAGCACCTATTCTCTATATGCCCCTTTCTTCAATAATAAATAAAAATTTTTAAAGTATTTTTATTTATTTGCAACCAGAGAGAGAGAAAGGAGAGACAGACAGAGAGAATGGGTGCACCAGGGCCTCCAGCCACTGCAAATACTCCAGAAGCACACGCCATCTGGCTTTATGTGGGAGCTGGGAAATCCAACTCTGGTCTTGAGCTTTGTAGCGCTTTGCAGTCGAGCATTTTAGCCATTCGTTCCATTCGTCACTTCTCATATACCATGTACATGTTCCTTTTTCACTGTTTCTTGTCTTCTCTTCACAACTCCCCAACCAATGTAAACTCCAGGATGGCAAGTCTTCCTGTTTTCCTTTTGTTCTCTGATGTCAACAAACAACACAGGCATGTGGCTGACATTCAAATATTCTCAGTATGAATAAAATCCACGTCCTTTTTAATCAGCCCGACCAATTAAATCCTTCATATGACTGCAGGTTTTCGGATATCTTTCTACAAGTCCTCATAATGCAGACTACTCCCTCCCAGTCCAAAATAATCAAGTGATGACATCATCAAGAAACAATTCCAAAAGCAGGGCTTGGTGGCACAAGGCTTTACTCCCAGCATTTGGAAGGCAGAGGGAGGAGGATCACCAAGAGTTCAAGGCCACCCTGAGACTATATAGTGAATTCCAGGTCAGCCTGGGCTAGAGCAAGACCCTACCTCGAAAAAATAAAAAAGAAAAAGAAAAAAAAGAAAAAAGAAACAATTCCAGGAGGAAAGAGACAGAAGCATATCTATATAGGAGGGGGGAGGAAATCTGAGACAATGTGAACCTTCCTGCTGACAGTCTCCAAGTTGTGACTTGAATCATTGGAACTGATTTTGATGGTAGGCAGTTTATTTTTCCAATATTTTATTTATTCATGAGCAGAGAGATACAGAGAGAGCGAGAGCGAGTGAGAGAGAACAGGGCCACCAGCCCCTAAAAAAGGAACTCCAGAAGCATGCACCACTTTGTGCATCTGGCTTACGTGGGTACTGGGGAATTGAACCCGGTCCTTACACTCTGGAAGCAAGCACCTTAACCGGGAGAGCAGGTGCCGGGCTCGGGTCTCCGGGGAGAGCGGGTGCCGGGCTCGGGTCTCCCGGGAGAGCAGGTGCCGGGCTCCGGTCTCCCATGTCCCCGGGGTGTCCCCGAGGCCCCCCTCCCCGGGCCCTGGCCGGGCTGTCCCTAGACAAGGTTACAGCCGGTGAGAGTAAACGCGGGAGGTCCCAGGAAGGTCCCCGCGGCCGCTGGCACGCGGGTCGGCTCGCCCACCGCCCGGAGCGGAGCGGGGCTCTACGGGTCCCCGCGGCGGACACCCACCTCCAGCCAGGAAAGAGCGCAGCCAGTAGTAGTCGCGGCGCGAGGCGGGCCCTCCGCTCCCCGCCGCGGGCGGCACCGCGGGCTCGGCCGCTGTCAGGGCCGCAGCCGCCGCCATCAGGACCAGGGCCGCGTCCCGAGCCGCGGCTACCAGCTTGCCCGGCCGCCGGGAGCCGGGCCGCGACGCCGGCGCCGCCGCGCGGGGTGATGACGTGGGGGGCGGGGTCTAGAGCCCAGCGCTGATTGACGCGCGGCGGAAAGCGCGAGGGAGCTGGTCTTTTTCTTTTTCTTTTCTTTCTTTCTTTCTTTCTTTCTTTCTTTCTTTCTTTCTTTCTTTCTTTCTTTCTTTCCTTTCTTTCCTTCTTTCTTTCCTTTCTTCTTTCCTTTCTTCCCTTTCTTCCCTTTCTTTCCTTTCTTTCCTTTCTTCTTTCTTTCCTTTCTTCTTTCTTTCTTTCCTTTCTTCTTTCCTTTCTTCTTTCTTTCCTTTCTTCTTTCCTTTCTTCTTTCCTTTCTTTCCTTTCTTCTTTATTTCTTTCCTTTCTTTCCTTTCTTCTTTCCTTTCTTTCTTTTCTTACTTTTTCTTCCTTCCTTCCTTTCTTTCTCTCTCTCTCTCCCTTTCTCTCTTTTTCTTTTTTGGTTTTTCGAGGTAGGTTCTCGCTCCAGCCCAGGCTGACCTGGAATTCACTATGGAGTCTCAGAGTGGCCTCGAACTCACAGCGATCCTCCTACCTCTGCCTACCGAGTGCTGGGATTAAAGGCGTGCGCCACCACGTTCGGCTTTTCTTTCCTTTTTTTTTTTTTTTTTTTCCTTTTTTAAAAAAAATGTTTTTATTTATTTGCAAGGAGAGAGAGAGAGAGAGAGAGAGAGAGAGAGAGAGAGAGAGAGAGAGAGAGA
>PVHP010041593.1:0-15360 GCA_004024765.1 Zapus hudsonius | reverse complement strand
GAAGGGAAGGGAAGGGAGAAGAAAAGGAAAGAATCTAAGGGACCATTTTTCACACATGTGGATCTCACCTCTCTTTTCCACTTCAGGACCCACTCTGCTAATCTTTATTCCTTCCTACATTATCAGTGAAAAATCACAAGTGATTTTTGACTCCCCTTCTAGCACTGACAAGTTCTCTGAACTCTGTCTATAATCCCTGTACACATTCTCTCTGTTTCCTGAAGTGGGCTTTTCCTTTGGCCCATGGTTGATTGGCCAAAGGCTCATCTTTCCTGGACCCTCAGCACTAGGCAGATGCCGTGCTTGAAGGACGGCTTGGAGGATTTCCAGTCAAAATAACCTTCTTCGCCAGTCCATCCACTTTAGCCTGAAGTCTACATGCTGGCATTCCTGGGACACTCATTCCCATGCTGATCAACAGACACAGGACATTCCAAAGCTATACTATTATCCCACAGACTTGACTGTACTTATGACTTAACTTTAATCTTCCTAAAATGACATAGTATAGGGAAGTCATCTTTCTGTAAAGGTATATTATGGTAAAGATGCAATTATTGATTAATATTTCATTATGTCTGACAAATTTATTCATCCATAAAAATATCTTTAAGGTTCACTTTTTTCTGTTCCTCTCACCTTTTAGTTTTTTTTTCTAATATTTTTCTGTTTCCCTCATTTTAGAATATTTATGTTCTAAAGCATGGACTTTTGTCATTTTTGTTTCTTCTAATTTTTTTCACTAGATGCTCATATATTCATTCATTCAGCTCTTGATTTTATTCTTTATTTCAATGCCTTCTTTTAAATGAGGTGTAGAATTTTGATTGGAATGGCATTAAACCTATTTGGAAAGAAGTGCTGTATTTGTACTATTCGGTAATCTTCCCTAAACACAGGAATATAATATGCTTCTCCATTCAAGCAGTTTATATCTTACATTGAATTGCTTTGGTATTATCTATCTAAACCATATATTTCATTTATTAAAATTATCTTAACTAGTTTATTCTAAATAGTCAATGTTACGTTTTTTTGGTTTCAACAGTATATTTACTAACTGACCATTACTGGTAATTTTTTTCACCATATGTTTGCTATTCACCCATTTTTACTTTAAATATATATTTTAGTTGATTATTTTATTTATTTTTGAATATAAAAATATTATTTTCAGTTAATTAAATTGTTTTGTTTCAGCCAGGAGCTAAGTTTGCTATAATATTTTTATATTCTATTCTTTCTGTCTTACAGAAAATGTTAAGTAGATGGATAATCAGCAGTTTACTTATTTTCTCATTTTAATATGAATGCCTAAAGTCCTATACCAAAAAGCATGAGAGTGGTGGTTTACTTAAAGAAACATCTTTTTTCCTGGATTATTAAAGATATTTTTTTTATTTTTTTTAAATATTTTATTTATTCATTTTCAAGGAGAGAGAGAGAGAGAGAGAGAGAGAGAGAGAGAGAGAACCACCACCTTGTGGGTCTGGTGTATGTGGGTCCTGGGGAATTGAACCAGAGGCCTTAGGCACTGGAAGCAAGTGCCTTAACCGCTGAGCCATCTCTCCAGCCCTATTAAAGATATTTTTGACCAATCTAATGTACTGAAATGATTATGTACTTATTTGTGTCATCCACAGTTTTTTTTTACCTTAAGTAATAAATAATATGAGTAAATTATTAACTAATATTAACTATCCTTGAATTCCTAAAATAATTATTTGATTTGGATGTCATATTATTCTTTCACTATTTGTTTTCTCTGTAAAATTCAACTGATAATTTGAAGGAAGGACTCAACTTATACATTAAATCCATGATTCTTATTATTACACAATTTTCCTTCATTTTTACAGGGCTGTGATTGTTTCATATGATCAATTTAGGTTCATTTGTAAATATACAGTTTAATTTTATTTTACTAGGATAAAAGCTATTTTTATACTAGACTTGTTTTCCTTTAACCAATTGGATATTATTTTTTCCTTGAGAATTCTCAATGAAAATCTATTTTCTAAGAACTCTCTAGATGAATTAAGAAATAAATAATACTTCCATCAGAAATATATATGTATATATATAGCTAATATAAAGTGTTGTGCTCTGAATTTTTATATTTCCCTCCAGTGATCTGATAACTTTTGAATTTAGACATCTTTATCTTTGAAACAAGCCTTTGAGGCAAATAGAAAATAGTTGTTATAACTCTGAGGCTATAAGTGAGGAAACAGAAGCATACTGATTTCTCCTTTGGTGAATTCCAACTTAATATCATGGTTATGACACAATGCATTGCCCTTGACTTTAGTACAGTAGCAAAACATGAGCTCCACTGTCAGAATGCCTTGACTCAAATTCTGCCTTCACCCCTTATGGGTTGGGTGAATGTAGTCACCCTCTTTAACCTTGGTGGAATTGGAGGTTCTTCATTTATGAAACAATACTAATAATAATACTTAGAGATGTTTGTGCAGGCTCAATGAAATATTCAATGAATGACTTAATATTAGATAGCACACAGTAAGCCCCATAAAATGATGATAATAAGAACGACAATCAGCACTCACTAGCCACCATGTGTAGTTACAAAACCAATCACCTGATAATCAAAAGTGAAACTAATATTTTATATATAGCACTATGCAAGATTTTCTCATGATGCTAGTCTTTTTGGGATGCTATAACAAAACACCATAGTGGCTTATAAATAAGAGGAAATATTTCTTATACTTTTGAAGGCTGGGAAGTCTCAGGTAAGGATGGGGGCCGTATGCCCTCCTCCATCATCCATAATGGAATGTTGACAGGCCTGATATTATACAGATAAATCACTTAACCTTTTTATTATACAGTGAAAACATAGCTATAGAGTAATACATAGGTTTAAACCTTTCCTAAAACAGACATCATTGTTATTCCATTCTGCATAATTCCAAGTTACATTTGCAAGAAAGTACTGTTTCATCCTAGGTATTAATAATTTCTATACTTTCTTCAGTATTGATTCTTAGTAACACCTCAGTGACTGTTGTTCCTTAAGAAAACTTCTGTCCACAATAAAAGACCCAGCAGGAAGAGAAAGAGTAAAGTAAGTGAACTGTACATACAGATACACACAGGAGACATATAGGTGGATGACTTTTATGTTGTTTAATGCTCACTACACATATAGTTTGTTTTACCTCTATTTTTCATATAGGAAAATTGAAGCCTTGGCTAACTAAAATAAATTCTTAAAATATCAGTCTGTTAGAATATTGCTTTCACTTCTATCATAATTCTTACTTTAGAAGGAAAAGGTAAACACAACTCCCTCTCATTGATTTGCTCCATTGCCCAAATCACCATCAGTATCCGTGATTAAACTATTAACCCTCTCTTCAGCTAAAGAGATTTTAATTGGAATCTACGCTCTCGAAAGTGCTTGTGCCTTCTTAATCTATCTATAAATATCGGCCCAAATAGAGATTATTTCCATTTTGCTTTAGCACTCAAAATTTATGTTAGAAAATGTAAGCTGCTATGAAATCTTGGCCAAAAAAAAAGATTAAAATAATTTTAGATCCATTACCAATTGCTGCCTCTAGAGTCAGAAGAAATAAATGCACACTTAGTTGATTAAACAAGCTTGATTTTGGAAGTCCAAGTGAATTATATTCTAGAATTAGATAATATTACAGATGGATAACATCTGCCAAAAGGATTAGAGACACATGTGGATATGTAAGAAATCATGAAATTCAGGTTTTATTAAAGGAAATTAGGAAACATACTGATTTAGAACTCTAATGAAACTGAACAGTGGTGTATTGACATATATGTCAACAATAGAGAAATAAACATTGTCCTCTGAAAACCAGAACCGCCTTTCAGGCATCAAACAAGAGTTTGTGACCAAGGCTCAGAATGTATACAGTATGTGAGACTTCGCTTTCTTGCATTTCAGTGTATTATCAATTCCTCAAATCATGTGATGTCTCATATATGAAATTCAGCAAAAAAATAATAGCTAGAATATGTCCTACCAAATCAGACATCACTCTACAAAGATTTGGTCACTTATGCTTGTAATACATTTGAGAGGTAGCAGGATAATTTCTTCTTTTATAGGTGACATGAGAGAAATTACTTTGCTTAGGTCAAAACCATTAAGGTCCATATATTCAAATTCTGTTTTTTAAATGGGCATTGTTATGTTTAAATGTTATTTGTGTGTTAATGTAGATCTGAGTGTGGGCACAGATATGCTATGGGGCATGCGTGGAGGTTACAAAACAGCCTGGTTGGTCCTCACCTTCCACTTTGTTCGAGACAGGGTCTCTTGGTGCTCACCCTTGTGAAGGTCCCATGAGTGCCTACGGATTCCCCCATATCTGTCTCTCAGTCTCACCACAGGCATGCTGGAATTACAGACACTGACTCTGACATCTGATTTTTTTTTTTTTTTGGTTTTTCGAGGTAGGGTGTCTCACTCTAGCCCAGGCTGACCTGGAATTCACGATGTAGTCTCAGGGTGGCCTTGAACTCGTGGCAATCCTCCTACTTCTGCCTCCCGAGTGCTGGGATTAAAGGCGTACGCCACCACGCCCGGCTTGACGTCTGGTTTTTATGAGGGTTTGGGGATCAACTCAGGTCCTCATGGCTGCATAGCATGTGCTTTACCAACTGGGCCATCTCCCTAGCCCTCAGGAGACATTTAAAGCATTTTCATGATATTCTCGCAAACATGTCTTAAAATATGGACCAGATGTTTGCCAGCTGATAGATTTAATGAGTATATAAATTGCTAAAAAAAAAAGAGCAATAGGCAGCCTAGAGTAAGCTGTAGAGATGTAACCAATAAGAAGGCATAGTCTTTGTGACTGACTCTGTTGTACATGTTAACAGAGTCATTAGTAATTTGGATAACATCAATCAACAGTCAATTTGCATAAAGCTAGAAGAGTTACCTAATGGATGAAATGGTGGGAAAAGTACTTGATGGGTGGAAAAATGACTTACAATTAAAATATGAAATTAATTAAAACATGCTTGAATGTGATTCACTTGTCCATTCATTCTTGGGGCATTTTGTAATAAATATTTATAATATTCTTTTATGGTTGGGATAGAAAGAGGAGCATATGAGCTTTGCCTTCTAGAAGCTTATTTTTTATTGTTTAAGGGAGAAAGCAAAAAGTGGCACAGAATATTAATTAGAGTGGTTTTCTTCTTTGATTATAGGTTCACTGAATGCCAAGATAGAGTATTGCAATTTGTATAAGATCCAACAATCTAGGGTAGAAAGTACCCTCAATATATTCCAAAATCTCACCTTGAGATTAATAATCTAATATACTTTTAAAAGAAACTCTGAATATCTGGGATTTTTGAATGCTCAGCTTGCAAAAGAAGAGATTTAGGAAGTTATAGTGTTAGATCTGGGAGTACCTTTCCCTGGGACATGGGAATTAGACTTCATCTGCTTAGCTTCACGAGGCAGAGCTGGGGTCAATGACTGAAAAGGAGAGTAAAACAGATTTTCAGACTGCAAAATGGAAAATTTACAGCTTACAGTTATGGAAGATGGAAAAGGTTTCCTTATAAGAACTTGCACATTTTATGATATCTGAAGGGAGTATGCAAAGTCTCACTATAAAACGGTTAAGTGACTTCTCACCATAGGCTAAAAATGACATAAAATTAGTGTTAAATTCTTTTAATATAGAAGAAACTATAGACTACCAGGTTTCTAAGGCACATAATGCTTACCCGTCTCATATAGTTTAAATATATATAAACATATACTCAGTTATATATGTATTATTATTTAAAATGATACTAATATATGTCACTTGAGAATATAGACATCCAAAGTACGTAAAATTTCCTTGAATCTAACTTTGACACAAGAGAAAGTATCTTGTATCCTGTTTCACAGCATACAAGCAAGTCTTATGAAAGGTCTATGTCAGAAAGTTTTGGAGGCTGAGGATCAATGTCAACGGTACTTGCCTGCAAACCCTGCTGGCCCAGGTTTAATTCCTTAGCCTGTGCATAAGGCTGAATGCACATAGTGGCACAAACATCTGGAGTTTGCAGAAGCAAAAGGTCCTGACACACCTATTTTTTTGTTGCTGTTCCAACTTTCTCAAATAAATAAACAATATTTTGTTTGTTTAAGTTTTGGAGGGCTAGAGTGATGGCTCAGGGGTTAAAGCACTTGCCTGCAAAGCAGATAGACCAGAGTTCTGTTCCCTAGTATCCACATAAAGCCAAATACACAAGGGGGTACATGTGTGTGGAGTTCATGTGCAGTGGCTAGAGGCCCTGGTGTGTTCTGTGCTCTCTCTCCCTCTTTCCCCCTCTCTTTATCTTTCTCTCTCTTTCCCCAAATATATATATATATATATTTATATATATATATATATATATATATATATATGTGTGTGTGTGTGTGTGTGTGTCTGTGTGTGTATGTGTGTATGTGTATGTGTGCATGTACCTCTTTCTCTCTCACTCTATCTCTCAAATAAATAAGTAAATATTTTTTAGAAATTTTGAAAACAACATGATGATTTGTGCTTTATATCTATGGACCAGGACAATTGGTTCACTTAACCAAATACAGTATGTTAGCAACCCAGAGAATTTTTTTTCTCTGTGAAGAAATTATGTAAATTTGAAGGTTTAAAGAAAATGAAGCCATATTTTTTAATTTCTCTATTTTAGTAATGTTCATGATATTTAAGTATTTGGATTCAGCTACTAATGTTACATTTTGATTACATAAAGTCATTTATGGAATAATTTTGTTACAAAAGTAAAAATGCTGAAAAATGCTGTTAAAGATTCTCATATATTTTGGGCACATATTCATTCCTATAACTATGAAATATGATCATGTTACATTCCCCAGTTAACACTTATTCAACATTTGATGTCTCACTGAATGATTTGAGACTGGAATTCATTTGTATTTATTTTATCTTGGAACCGTTATCTCTCACCATGCTACCATTAAGCATGGAATGGCTGCTTTATTGCTAAGACATAGTAGATTTCTTTGGATGGTTGAATCAAAGAGAATAGGGTACCTAAATCAATTTCAAAATATAACAAATCCACTTTTCTGCAATTATTATATTTAAAACTTCAGCCTTTGTCATCTTCAAAAGGTTGGTAACATTCATCTTTATTGGCTAAAACATGCATTCACTCACTCATTCATTCAAAGAAGTCATCAAAGGCTTGTTGCATTCACTGTTAAACTAGAATAAATAGTGACCCGGTATGATATCAGAGAATGTTTATTAAAGAAAAAGACATTATTAATGAGAGCTGAAGTGAGCTAACCAGGTTAAAAGAGGAACAAACCTTTACAGAATACAGGATTTGTCAAAGAAAAACTCTAGAGGTTTGAGGGAGCGACTCACACCTGGGAATTTCAGTGCTCCTGAGGCTGGCAGAGAATGCAGAAGGAACACTGTGTACAGGTGTTGTAATCAGCCACATGCCGCTGGGATGATTCTTCAAACCAGGCACAATTTGGGGGAGGAAAGTATTTATTTGAAACTACAGATTGAGGGTAAATTCTGTAACAGCGAAAGAGACCGGCCCTCTTTCACAGGTCAGAGCAGAGAGAGAAACACATCACCTACACCACTCACACAGAACAGCAAACAGGCAGGGGGACCAAGGAGAGAATTTCTTCCCCTTTATGGAGGCTTAGGGTGGGGTCTTGCAACCCTATCCCAGACTTAATGGCTTCCTGAGTCTCTGGGATTTCCTTCATGCATGGCCCACACAGGAAAGGATGTTTATTTCCTGCTTCTTTGAGCTTCTTTACATCCTGCCCCTTGCTGAGAGGCTGCCTTCCTGAAAACATCCTCAGATACCCACCCCAGATAATTAAAAAGATCAAGTTGACAACATAACCTAACCATCACAACAGGTGAGGCTGGAGGAGGCAGGAGCTCAGAGATGAGCATCTTCCTGGCTTGCTAAGTAGTTTCCAGTTCATCCTCCCTTGGGCTTCCAAGTGAGAGGACAGCACAACTGCCTGATATGGTTTGTAAAATAATCATCCTGGTTGGATTATGAAGACATTCCTGGAAAAGAGCATTTTTGAAACAGAACTTTTGGCCAAGAGGCTGCTGTATTCATCTCCATATTGCTGGTGCAACGCACCCAACCAAACACAGCTTGTGAGAGGAAAGGGTTTATTTTGCCTTATAGACTTGAGGGGAAGCTGTATATGGCAGAGGAAAATGTGGCATGAGCAGAGGCTGGATGTCACTTCCACTACATCAGCAGGACAGCAGTAGCAGGAGACTGAACTGAATTCTGGCAAAGGGGAGCTGGCTATAACACCCACCCCCCCAACAACACACCTCCTCTGACAAGTCTCCAATTCTCAAATTGCTGGGGATCAGGCATTCAGAATACCTGAGTTTATGGGGAGACACCTAATACAAACCACCATGGAGACTATTTTAATAATCCAGTTAGTTGAAGGAAATGACAAGATTAAAAATAGTAGCAATAAGGAAGTTAAGAGACACATTTCTTAGAGTAGTTTCTAGGCTGCTGACCTAGAGAGTAAAGTGAAGGACAGTGAATTACAGTTAAAGCAGAAAACCAAAAAAAGTGAACACAATGAAACTTCTTCTTAACATGGTATAAAAAAAAGTTGAGGAGCAAAATTTGGTAACATGTACATGCCCATGTTGTAATGGTATTTTGAAATCTACTTGTCTGAAGCCACGTAGCTGTCTGAAAAAGAAATGAGCTGAATCCATGACATTTCAACTTCAAGGTGCTTTTGTGCTATGTGATAAAATCAATCTGAGCAGCAATAAGAACTGTTATGTCTGGAGGTCAGACTGTATAATTCAGTGACAAAGTACTTGTCCAGCATAGGCAGGGTTCTCAGTTCAATCTGCAGCACCAAAAGAAACAAAAATAAAACAAACATGTTAATCTGGAACTCAGTGGAAATATGCATGATGATATAAAATTAATGGATGAAAGACAATGAAGAAATAAAGATGGGGAAAAGTTAGATTCAGAAATCAACCTTATTAAACAGAAAAGGAAAGAAAAACGTCTATGAAGAAGAAAGGGAAGTGATAGAGGTAAAAAAAGCACTCTTTAATCATATATTTAAAAAAAACATAAGAAAATAAAATTTGCAAAGAGTGGCCAGAAATAGCTGCTGAAGAAAACCAAGGTACCATGAGGACTAATTATTGTCAGCAAATTTCAGGTTTGTGACAAAGACGATCTTCCAGGTAAGCCTGGAATTATGCCTCAGTGGCGAGACAAGAAGTCTGCACAGTGCAAGGGTTAAGGGACAGAGACAAGACTAGGAGTGTAGACAGCGTTTTCAAAGACCATCTAAGGGAGGATAGAATTTATATTGTGATTATTTTAAGATATGAACGGCTTAGTCGACTTCAACTTTTGATGAAAAGAGAGAGAGAAAGAATGAGTGAGAGAGAAAAGAGAGAGAGAGAGAGAGGATTCTGGAGCAAATGGAGAAGAGATCCAGACAGCTAGGTTATTGGGCAGGGGAGGGGTTCTAAGTGAAGGACAAGAGCGCTTGCACAGAGAGAGACTGGTGCAAAAGTGACAAGAAAAAAAGGAATCTATTCACTCCTAAGAGAGAGGTTTCATTTCTCTGAAAATATTAGGCTATCATCTGCTTATAGGTAGAACTGACATTTTAGTTATAATAGAAAAATGGATCCATTTTACATAAGTTGTAAAATACATCTACAAATGATATAGCATATTTTCAAATATTGCACCCAAAATGTAAAAGGGACTAAAATTCATAATGACAATGTGAATATTTTATTACAGAAAATAGCAAAAGCTTTCACCAAGTACACTAACAGTTCTCAAGAAAAATTACAATTCCATGGCAGCATTTATGGTGGAGGTGCCTTCTGTTATTGTTTATGGTAAAAGACTACACACCTCGTTCCAAATATTCTAGATTGATGGGAAATAAATACACAATTGACTGAAGGAATGACTTCAGGGATGGATGGCATGAGAGTTTAGGTTCATGCCTACAGACGGCAATGTGGTTCCAGTTGAGTTGACTGGGGAATGTATATGTATCTGTACGTTAATATTGAATTTTGCTTCTCAAGGTTCCTTTTTATGATGTTTATAGGATGTAAATCATTGTTCTGACCAGTGCTGTCAAAATCAAGCTAAAATTCAATTCCAAATTCTTTGTATGTCTGAAACCGAGTGTCATATATTTTGCTAAAGAATACTTGATCTTGCATTTTTCTTGCTGTGCTGTCAGGTTTCTTAAAGAATTTTCCTGCAGTGTAACTGAGATCCAACAGGAGTTCCTTTACTTCCCCCCACCCTGCATCTGAGTGCCTTGAAGGCACCATTTCAAGAGCACTTCTCAAGTGAATGATTACACAGTGTGAAGTGTAATTCTACTTGATGACAACTGTAACTTGTAAACTAACCATATTGCCCAACTTCTCCCATTTCCCATGGAAGTGTCTGCAGACATACCACTACAATATCTTCTGTTAAGCATGCATAAAAAAGAAATACTGACTAAAATTTACTGGATTCACATTGGGTCCTCTATAGTTACAAAGAACCATCAACATTTGACAAGAAATAGACAAAGTAACATTCATGTAGTAACAAGGCTGGCCATTTTTATTCTCATTTAAAAAATATTTTGTGCATTTATTTATTTGAGAGTGAATGAGAGAAAGACCGAGAGAGAGAAAGACCGAGAGAGATAGAGAAAGAGCGAGAGACAGAGAGAGAGAGAGAGAGAGAGAGAGAGAGAGAGAGAGAGAGAGAGAGAGAGAGAGAATGAGCATGCCAAGGCCTCTTACTGCAAACGAACTCCATTGTGGATCTGGCTTTACATGGGTACTGGGGAATCGAACTCAGGTCCTTCTGATTTGTAAGCAAACACTTTAACCACTGAGCCATCTCTCCAGACCATATTCTCAGTATTTGTAAGACATTCCTATTTCTATCTTGCTTTGGTTTGGCTGCCGGTTGTCCCTGATGGGCATGCTCCAAGTGCCTGGTACTTGTTACACTTTTGCCAGCTCCTCAAAAAGGGAAAACCTGGAAAGAAACATACATGACCATAGGATATAAAAGATCTTAGAGATTCTTGAATTCTATTCTCAAATTTTGAATAAAATAAAAATGTTTGTAGAAACTTCACTGCCCGTCGCTCACAGGGGCAGTGATCATACAGATACACACACACACACCGCTTGTGGGTTGATGAACATGTGCTCTTATTGCGGGGAACGAGGCAGTATATATAGAGCTTCCTGGTCAATCAGGGAACTATTTATTGGTCTATGACAAGAACCTGTGAGCATGACGTGCAAATAGCCTAATCAGGACTACCTCCTGAAACTCATTAAGCCAAGCCCCTCTTGGCAGGCTGTCAGGTGCCGTCCAAGACTAAGCCAGGGTGTGCCTCCAAAGGCCCCCAAAGGCTTTCGCCCCTGACATATCCCCCTTTTCTTTTATGAAAAAATGGCTCGGGATTGTGTCTGTCTTACGTTGTCCATGGCAAATTACACTCTTACCAGTCATTGGAATTCTGACCTCCAAGCGTCAGAACCCTGTCTTAGGTTGATATATAATTCCATGGATCTTACCCATCTTTGACTACCAATCCAGTATTTTAAGCCATATGTGGGGGGAGGATCGGTCACCCATAGCTGCCATGGCTTTCTTTAATTAGCTGTACTTGCAGTTGTTGGTGCATCTGAGATTGGCAAAGCGTTAATGCACATCAGACCAAGAGTTCTTATCAAAGACGTTATAGTCAGGATATGCACTTTAGCAATAGGAATTAAACTCATAAATTAGCAATAAAGAGTAAACTTATAAGTCCAATGACTAGTTAACATATGACAGCTGTCTAGATATTTTTGCTGCAAAACATCAATTATACAAAGTCACACAGTAGGACGAATACAATAGAACAAACACATCACAATATCATTAATTGTCCAACGGTATCAAGTCTTTCTGCACAGGAACAATTCGCAGATCAATAATCATAAGTCCAGTTTTAAATTGTCCATTTAATTGATCATGGATGTTCAGAGCTTGGGCAGCTGCAGAAAAAAATTATTGAAAGTCTTTGCTGTAGAAACTGAAGTAACAAGATCAGCAGCAGTCGTAGTAGCCACCACAGCTGAAACAGCTATTGCAGCAATGACAGAAGTTATTCCAAAGTCTCTCTTTTTACGAACTGCAATAGATGTATGAGAACCAAAGTCCACAGGAACTGAAATCTTAAAGAGTTAGTTCAAGCACACAAAATAAGACAATTGTTGAAATAATATCTTAGATGGAAACTCTGCGATCATCCGCAACAAAGCAGAGCAGTGTCCTGCCAAATTTTTGAAAAGGAAAACCTGTGACAACCAATGTTGTTAGCTTAAATTATTCCAACACATTTATCTAATAGGAATATAGAAAGCACAATGACTGAAATTAAACCTTACAAGTTATACAAGTCCAATGATGACCACCTGGTAGTATTAGCATAAACAAATAGAACCATCTCCTTAAAACTCACAATGCTCTCTGATGTGCGAACCCACCCTAGAAAAATCAATACCAGTAAGCAACATAAAGAAACATAGCTAATCTTGGTGAGTACCCCAGTAGTTCCTCTTGTGCATTTCTTAATCCATAAACAATTTAATCACTGAACCAACAGCTATAACTGGAGTGATCAGGTCCAGTGTTAGCAGTGGTTAGCCTAAGCAAAAGAACATCTGTACTCTGTTTTATAAAAACTTAAGCTAGAGAATCATTTGTTTTATAATTTGCCATGACTACTTTCTGCAAAATTCCCAAAATTAAGAAAGACACTTTCTAGGGGCATTCTCCCCCTTCTTTTTAATTTATAAGCAAGCAGAAAACATAGTACTTAACAGATAATGTCTCTAACCATTGAGCAATTGATGAGAAAAGAAACATTATGTCTTTTTCTTTGACTCAGTTTACCTATACAATCATGGACTTTATTCTCCTGTATATCTATTTCCTTTACATTCGTCATAAACCCGTTGGCCAGACGGACCCATGAGGAAGTATTGGAAAATATGTATCTCTTTCTGGGTTTTGGCAATAGGGAGCGCTCTGTCCTACAGTCAAAAGCCAGTGGAGCACAAAAGTATATGCTCTTTCTTTTGTTAAGTCCATGAGACTTAGCCTTAGTAATTGCTTTCATAGGAAAATTGATATCCAACACATATTTGTCTTTACTATATTTTAGTTTTTTTATACCTTATAGAATTTAGAGAAACCATAGGCATTTCTCGTATGTAATACCTCTATAAATATCATTTTTGGAGAATTGACAACCCATATAGTATTAGCACATATTTATAGAGTTTATAAGATATATCCTGCTAATAATTTCATGTTTCACACTTTAAAATAGTATATGCAAAACATAATGATCTCTGAGACAAGATGCATTCACATTTACTTATTTTAGAATGTTACCTTGAAACTTTTGGATACATATAGCAATTTTTCCCATTGGTAGATTTTTCAAAACTTATCGAGATTAACCTGGAAAGACAAATCTGTATCATAGTTAATACTCAAGCATGATCAATAACCCAGAAGGAGGAAATTTTATTAGCCAATTAAGCATTTTGTCATCCTCCTGTCTCCACTCTTTCTCATGTGTTACAAGGATTTTATAGAAGAAAAAATTTTTTTGAATTTATCAGAAACAAAATTAATCACAAATTGACCAGAAATCAAATAAATTGCAAATCAACCAGAAATAAAATCTATTGAATTTAGCCTGAAGGACCTTCCCTTCAAACAAAAGGCTGTACACTTCCTGAGGCTAACCCTCCCTGGGGTTTGGCCTTGCTTAAGTTATTCCATTGTCAGCCCAAGGGGCTTGCACCTGGAATTTTGGCAAGGTGAAAGAACCTGTCTTTTTGACTGACTGAAAGATGTCACTTTTGTATATATAACCCAAACCAAAGATTTTTTAGCAGACATTTTTAACCTAAACCAGAGATTTTCAACCTATTTCAAATCCATAGACAGAGAAAAAGCCTTATAAATTTTAATTAAGTCTCTCAGACTTCTAAGACCTGAGAGTCTGACATCAAGTCAACTGAATTCATTTTGCAGGACCTTTTCTTTTCAAACATCTCTTGGGGAAAGACCTCATGGCCATATTGGATTCTTTAGTTTATAGGCAACAAAGACCAATAACCAAAAAAAGAGGCAAAGCTCAAAATCATAAAGGCAAAAATTATTTTTTTTTGAGTTGTTGGTTTTCCTACAAACGAAAGGCTGTATTCCCTGGGGCGAGCCCTGAGTGACCATTGTTTTTTCCAGCCCCAGGGTGCTTGCATTTGGAATTTTTATAATGCAAAAACCTATATTTTAGATTGACTGAAAAATATCACTTTTGCATATATATTTAGAGAAATAGCAGAGGCTTAACTTGCTTTTACATTTGTATAGATGGAGAGAAAGCCTTATAAATTACTCAGACCTCTAAGCCTGACCTTCTGACATAAGTATAACGCTCTGAGCATTGGGTTCCTTGACTTTAACAGTTGAATTTGCATCTCAGAGAAAAGAAAAAAAAAACTAAGGAATTCCAAGTTTCTAGGCCAGTTAGTTCGTCCTGGCCTGGCCGCCTTGGATCTGGCCTGTCATGTAGTCCTTGGGACCAGACTGCTTCGGCATGCTTCTCCGCGGGGTGGAAGCGCGACGCCTGGGCCCGGGTGGCCATGACAGTCGCCACCACGCATGCTCCAACTCGCTCAGGCCTGGAGCACCACCGTGAACCCCCTGCCTACCCGTTTTATCCACCTGTCTCCTCCAGAAACCAAGGAACATGCTGCTCTATAGTCTTTAGGAAAACATGAGCAGTTTTCCATTTTTGTTTGGCATTCTCGAACACAGGACCAAAAGTTGGTCCCAACCATGAGGGTTCCCTTCTGCAGGAACATTCCCCATTGTAATTATAAGAAAGTGGCAGCACTTTTGGCTCCACTTTCCCCCCAGCCTGTGGAGTTTCCTCACAAGGGTTTCTGAAACCAACTCCTAATTCTTCTTCATATACTTCTTCCTCGTTCACTCCTTCTATTTTGGGTAATCTGGCTGGTGTTATGGGAGCTGTAAATACTTTTAACAGAGTCCCCATCATCTTCGACAATGCCCAAAAAGGAGCTCCCACAAGGGCCCGTGAGATTTGGGAGCCCATTTTTCTTCTTCTATTCCTTTCACTCTATTGCGAACCTTTTTCCTTTCTTCCCTAGGCTAAATTTATGGATAGATGAGAGAGAGAGAGAGAGA
>PVHP010041592.1:0-15366 GCA_004024765.1 Zapus hudsonius | reverse complement strand
TATGGAAGCTCTGATGATTAATTTCAATTTTTAATCTGATTGTTTCAAGAATCAAATAAGAGACAGGCCTCCTGGAGAGTTTTGTGGGGACATTTCTAGAAAAGATTAAATGGGGTAGGGGTAAGATCTATGTACAGAGTCCTTTCATAGAAACCTATATTTAAAGAGGTTCAAGGAAAAAGAAGTGCTTTTGTCTGGCTGCCTTTGCTCCTTCTTGGTGTGAACATCTTCACTTATACTGGAACTCAGCTTCGTTGGCATTCTGTCATGTACTCATGACAAGCAGCTCTCTAGAAATTCTCCAGGCCTTATAAGAAAGCTACTGCAACCATGGCTCTGAGACAGACTGGCCTCAAACTGTTGATCAGTCTGCCTCTATCTCTTCAGCAGTTTCCTACTGTCATGTGTCATCATAACTGGCAGGATCCAGTGACTCCCAACAGTCCCCTAACTTGCTTGACAACCTCAGGGAGTGGATAGGAAACAATGGGTTTATATATTTTTATTTATTTATTTTTGCTTAATGCCTTAGCTCCCTCTGATAAAATCTACCCCTAGTATTTTAGAATGCCCTGACACAATTGAGCCTTAGCTTTTGAAACTTTATGACCTCTGTCTGCTTGGAAACTAAGAAGTACCATCCATTCAAACTACCACACCAGCCTATTGAGAAGAGTCCTCTGTGGGGACATAGAGAAGGATGCCATCTACATTTTTTTAAAGTCTAAAATTTTGACCTGTTATTAAAACTGTAAGGCAATTTTAATAGCAGAATTGAAGTCTGGCATTTTTGTTCACACTTAAGAATATCTGTCTACCATTACAGAAAATATGAACAGGAATTTTCCTGTTAAAGTTAAGGCACATAGATGAATTAATTTAAATATATTTTAAACCTGTTTCTAGTAATTTAGCATCATCTTAAAATACATCTATGTACCTGTGCACAGTTTTGGTGGTGGTTTTAACCCTTAAGCTGTTTATTATATTCCTTTCCCTTGCTACAGGGTCAGGGGTCCAGCTTGTCCCAGCACAAGGGTCCTGAAGATGGGTGAGATAAACCTTCTAAGGTCTGAGGTGGGAGCTTATCCTGTTCCCAAACCTGCTCTTAACAAGTTTAAAAACATATGACATGTTATTAATATAATTTATATTACAGTGAGAGAGGATATCCAAAGAATCAAAAATCTTAATGTTACCTCTGATTTTAAGTTCAATAGTCTAGTGTGACCTTTTATTTAGTTAGAAAAACAACTGCTTTGGGGCTTTGAGATCATGCCGTCAGCTGTAGATCACAGCACATAGTCCCAAGGCAGCCAAGACTGCTCAGTTGATCCAGCATTTCCTGAATAAATCTGGGTTGTCTTTTAGAGCAAAGAAAGCCTGAACATAAGGTATACTTTAGACCATTCTTTTTACAAAACCAATCTTTCCTCAGGAAGCCATTAATCTCTGGCATCAGTTATATTTAAGCCAGGTTCAAATGCAGAAAAGTATCAGGCATCTATTTTGTTATGGTCTTTGGATCAAAGAAATCCCAATTGGTAAGGATGTAGTCGAGGGAGTTAGCCATGCTGATGACATACGGCTATCCATCTTTAAAATACAAGCTAATATACTGTAATGTCTTCCACATTTCTTTTTCTTTCTTTCCTTCCCTTTTCTTTTGTTTTGGTGTAGGGAGAGGTGGTTTCAAGGAAAGATCTCACTCTAGCCCAGACTGTCCTGGAACTCACTCCAGGCTGGCCTCAAAGTTATAGCAACCCTCCTGCCTCTGCTTTCTGAGGGTGGGATTAAAGGTATGTGCCACCATGGATGACAATTTTTTTCTGTCTTTCCCAGAGCATTCTCTGGAGATCCCATCTTCCTCTCCTTGTGTGTGGCCATAAAGAAAACAAAGACCTATGGACTAATTTCTCAGACTTGTGATCTAAGTCCTCTGTATCATGTCCACAATCATTAGCGATGATGAAAAAGGCAGAGTTTATGGACTATCTACTCATACTGTTATGACTCCCGTATCTCTTGATACCCTGTGAACTAGATGGCCTCATTATACCCTCGATCTAGATGACCTCTTGATGTCCTGTGATCTACATGACCTCCTGGTGACCTGTGATCTAGGTGACTTCTTGATACTCTGTGATCTAGATGACCTCTTGGTAATCTGTGATCTAGATGACCTTTTGATGTCCTGTGATCTAGATGACGTCCTGATATCTTGTGATCTAGATGACCTTTTGGTAATCTGTGATCTAGATAACCCCCATATCAGGGGTTTCTTACACATCACTTTGAACTCGGGTCTATGGCACATGTCAGCCATATATATTCAGCCACCCAAAATGTCCTAAACAGTAAAGCAATACTCTCAGAAAGCAAAGAAACAATAACAAACAAAAAACCCTCTCTGGAGTAAGTATTGAACCTTATATATCAAGGAAGTAAAATATTATCTTTGACTCTTATTCCTCAGATTCATCATTATATATATATATATATATATATATATATATATATATATATATATTACAATCTATATCATAGTCCTCAACTTAGGAGGCAAGCAAAATAGCAATCAGGCTGAATTCCCCATTAAAAGAAGCTTTCTGTCAGGTTGCCTGCATTAAGAAACCCATGGTATAATTTACCACATGCAACACAGAACACAAAACGTGTCTACTGGTAAAACATCTTGCCTTAGTGGCTTGTCTAACAAACCACTATCACAAGAGGGGTCTGTGCTTCCCTTAGACTCAGCTTTGCATCCCTATCCCTAACTCCCATGAATGTCTATGAGTCCCTCATGTCTAGTCATCTCAAAGCATTACCTACCTCCTTCTTCTGCTTTTACAAGTAGCTAGAAAGAAAAACACAATGTTTAATACATGTCTCACACAGAAATTTCCCGGATCTACCATATGCCTAGTTTCAAATGTGCCCAATTCCTAAGCAGAAGTAAGTAGGGAAAAAAGAAGAGAAAAGATCAGGAGATAGACAGGATCATACAGCCTGTAAATAGCTAAGGAAGAAAAACTTATCCTCTGAATTTTCAGCCAATGCGCCAGAAATAGAATATATAAGATTTAATAGGAAAAAGTCCTTTGTCTTTAAAAGACACATAAAGAATAAGATAGTCAATATAATATGTTTTGACTCAATTTATTTGGCTCTGACAAGTTAGGGAGTGACATGAAGTAGTAGATCCAGAATCCTGCACAGCAAAGTAGGAAGTTAGCAGCTAAGCAGTGACACGATTCATCATGTATGTGCTGTGTATTAACTGCTTGTGTCTTGTCAAAATTCATATATCAAGTCCTAACCACCTATGATGGAATCTGAACGTGAGGCCTTTGGGACACAAGTAGATTTAGACTATGTCAGAATGGTGAAACATCTATATGATGACATTAGTGTTATATTTCAGAAGAGGAAGACTTCTCAAATGGCCCATATTCCGTACCAGTTACCCCTCACACCACATGTCTGTAGAACAGGAAGAGAATCTTTACAAACAACTACAATTAACTGGCTTCTTCATCTTGAACTTCCTGGCCTCCAGAACCATGAGACATAAACCATCAAGCTATCTAGCTTATGATTTGCTTATTTTAAGTAAATGAGTAGAACGTCATGGGGTGGTTTCCAGTGTTCATGTTTCTCTCTGCTGTAGTGTTCTTTGCTAGTATAAGCTTCATTTGGAAAATGAGCTGACAACCCAATAAGCCAAACTAAGCAACAACAACAAAAATCCTATATATTGCTGAAGTAACCGGATGCTGTTGAAATCACTTCTGTAACAAATTAGTAAGTGACAAACATTTTCTTTGAGGTCCACCTAAAAACCTTCCAAACTTCAGACTTTTTACCTAAAATATTGACCATAATCCTGAAAAGTTTACCCCAGATCTCCTGTCTAGAACGGTCCTGAGAGGTGGCAGGAACCCATGCAGCTAAAATTTTCTGTTCTTGTGTCCTGGCCAGTGCCTGCTTCTATGCACTAGAACACACCTTTGTTTGTAGACCTCAGATATGCATCTGTTTTCTCTCTTCTTTAGATATCTACACCCCTTCTTCCCTGTGTCACCCAGTACCGATTTCTATAATTAACACTCATATATTCTTGAGGCCTCCATTTCAATTGATAAAATAACATATTCCTTTAAATATAATATAAAAATATGAAATAAAAAGTATGTTACTAAGAGGAAGAAAATGTGTGTCATAATGTGTTATTTCAAGCACAATTGTCTTATGACACATTCATGAAAGAACATAGATATTCTCCCTTTATTATTGTTTTAAAGAAAGAGAAAGGTCAAATAAGATATTAGAGAATTTGAAACCGTGTCCAATTTTAAAATTTTCTGTAATAATTTAAGAGGATGTAATGTGTTGTCAGTGGTTGTTTTAGTTTTGTGTATCTCCCCCTCCATAACAACAACAACAACAAAAATACAGAAGCTCTTAAGGCATTTAAAATAATAGTGATATATCTTAATTTGTGTTTGAGAATGATAATTTGGCAGCAGAGTAGAGAATTGAATGAAAGGTGGGCCTTGTGACCAACCTGTATGACTCATGATATTCCAATAACCTCCCTTGTACACTCTGTATCCAGCACATAACATAGTGTCTGGCATAATAATAGGTATTTGATATTTTGTGAGGAGATTTTTCAGGCAAATAGTTTTCAGGTCTTCTGGCAATATTGGAACTATCATTGTGGATTTTTAAATGCTTAAAGTTCACTAAGGATTGAGGCCACTGAAATACAAAACAAACACTGACTTTAAATAAAATTTAGAGTCATGCTAAAAAGATCATATTAATATTGAAATAAAAGTACTGAAACATGATAATTAGAATATTATAGAGGCTTGAATTAGTCCAATATTTTAATTGCAAGTTAGATTAATAACATGAACCAACAAAAGAAAATAAAATAGAATATAGTTTAGGGTTAAAACAAGTATCTTAAAATGTGGGAACACAGGTTTAGATTTGGTGTGGAAAGAAAGCCTGAGTTTTCTTCTGTACACTTCACAAATGCCTCCAACTGGTAAGCATGCTTTGTTTTTGAAGTATATTAGTGAATGAGTCATTTTTATCTTAAAGTACATTTTCCCACAGAAACAAAGTGATAAATGGTGATTAAGTTCCCAAGTCAGCCCATAAAGTTGTTTTATTATGATATAGCGAAAGCATACATCTATAATAGCAAAGCACAAAACATAACATTTCCATACCAATACTTACAGAAACATTTAGAATACTACAGGACTGCAAAAGAAAGAGCGCTAGTCATATTTTTTTGTTACTTGAGAGAAAAGTTGGAGAATTAATGGGCATATAATCCACATCAACAGAAGGATCTGAATTTTCTTTGTGTCTCTTAGTGAGCTGCTACAAAGCACTGAGGATGGGAAGGGGAAAACATGCAAATATCCTTGGCTCTTTGTCAAAGTCAACATCAGAACTCTGAAAAAAACAAACAAAAAAAAAACAAAAACAAAAAAAACCTGACCAGTAATCCTCAAAGTTGTTGAGCTCACTAAACACAAGTGACACAAGGTTATAACAACAAAAAAAAAGAAAGAAGAAAAAATTAAATTAATTAATGAGTGAATGAAAGAAGAAAGAAGGAAGAAAATGAAAGAAGGAAGGAAGGAAAGAAAGAGAAAAATAGAAAGAGAAACTGAAGAGATATTATGGCTAAATACCATGTGGGGGATCATATTTGGCACTGTGGACATTATAGCAGACACAGGAAGTAAAGACTGTTGTGGGTAAGCCAGTGAAACAGTAGACCCCATAGACTAAGCAATAGCACTATACCAATCCTGATATTTCAGTTATGACAAATGCAGCATACTCACTTAAAGTGGGGAAAAACGAGAGGTGTGTATCATTCTCAGCACTACCTTCGTAACTTTTAAAACTACTTTTACATTAAATTAATTCAAGAATTGAAGAGTGGATACTTTTAGAAATAGATAAGGCTGATACTAAATCTGATCAAGTAAAAAAGAAAAAAATTATCAGTATCACATATAAAAGAAAGGATATCACTTCAATTTGAATTTTAAGGTTGATTAAGCATGGAATGACCATAAGATTCAGCAGTTGCAGTTTTGGACATTTATTCTGGAGATAAAAAATTTTATATTAACACAAAAATGATTATTTATGGCAACAGAGTTCATTTTTTCCACAAACTGAAAAAAATCTGGACATTTTTTAGCTTTAGAAACCTGTGGTATATCCATACCATGAAGTAGTGCTCAGCATTTTAAAATACTTGAGGCTAGGGAACATTTTCCATTCCAACCACTGCACAGTGTGACAAGTCACTAAACCAGCTTTGGGTGTTGATGGCATGGTTTTGTTTGTTTGTTGTTTTTTTTTTTTTTTTAGTCGAATTCTACTTCAAGACATACAGTCCTCATTCCCCCACACACATTGGCACAGACAATTCACTAGCATTTGGGAGCTACACAGGGCTGATAAAGCTCACATGAAGCATAAAAGAATAAACTAGAAAGAAGTGACAGCAGTTTTTTTTTTGAGGTATATGTTAGAATTAGAACAAGAATTAGAAAGAAGAGTGGGAAGAGTACAATGTACTATTGGAAAGAGAGGCACAGAATGAGACAAAATGCAGGGAGGGGCCATGACATGGTACAGTCAGGCCAGAGTGAGAAGATGGACAGAGAATTGCACCAGACATAATGTAACCACCTTTACCCTCTGCTCCTAGGTTCTCCAGACAGGTGAGGGAGTGGTACAAGCCAGAGCTCTTCTGGACATAAGGTTCTGTTATCCCAGATATCTACATGTGGCTGGGGTTTGATATGGGATAAGTCACTAAACCAGGCACATGTTCAACTGCAGGTGTTCAGGTAGCTGAGCCCTGTGTTCAGGAGTACCAGCAGTGGAGATTGGCTGAGGACAGGCAGCCCAGATGCTAAGGACCCAGGCCAAAGGAGTAAGGATGTATATCATGAGCCTCCTGTGAGCAAAGGCTTCCCTCAGAGCCGCCTTCTAGACACTTATTTATTTTTATTTTTTTATATAATAATGTCTTCAAGGTCATCTCCTCAAATCCATGTCTCCATCAAATCAAGGAGTGAGACCATATTTAGAAGCATCTGAGTCATCCTGCCTTATGATGGGCATTAAATCCAAAGACAGTATCCTTATAAGAGATAACGAGGACACAAGACATGAGAAAGAAGATACAGTGAAGAAAGGTGGAGGCTTGCAGGTATGTGGCCACCAGAGGCTGGAAGAGAGCAATATCTCCTTAGAGCCACCTCCTTCTCTAAAGGCATAGGGATCCTTATGTTCTAGAAGTGCGAGATTCCGTTTCTGTTACTGTAAGCAACCAGTGTGTGTTAAATTGCTATGGCAAATCTGCCCCAAGTACCCAGGTTATAATGATATAGTCAGAGGTTGCTGTCTATCTATCTCACTGTGGAGCTGCTTTTGTTCCAATATTTTGCTGATGTGTCAGACACTACAATTATTTTCTTAGCTTATCATCTTAACTAAACAGTAGTCAAATTTTCTCTATCTTATTAAATATAATTTGAATATTTGGAAAGGAAGGGAAAGATGAGTTGGGTAAAGACAGAAATAATGTAGTGATAATAAAAAGAAAGGTCTTACATTTTTTCTAAAGTAGAGCCGTGAGTATTGGTATGTGTGCCTATGTCGTATTTGATGTTACTCTATGAAAATCACAACCATACCAAAAAAAAAAAGAAAAGAAAAGAAAAAAGGGAAATCAAAAGACTTCTTTGTAATAACAGCTTTGTTTGGGAGATTGCCTTTCAGAACCAATTATAGTATCAGAAAAGGGTCTTTATTTTATCTAGTGATAAATACATTCTAATCTATTTTCTAGTCTCTTTAAGGATGGGAAAGTAGTTTGTGTGAAAATAGCTCCAACTTTTACTTTGTATAAGAAGCCATGTCCTTGTTAGTAATTTATATTAAAACATTTATGATAGAATGTGATGACCAACTAAAGAGAAATGTTAGAGACAGTTCCTCATTAATAGAGATTTTGTTCATGCGTTTTGAACATAACTTCTTTTCTATTCTTCTTTTTCTGTTTCTTCTCTTTCCTCTTCTAATTTTATAGTTTCAGATAAACTCAATAAAGCTACCTATAATGCTTTATTTATCCAGCTAAGAGTTATAATTTTGTTAGAATTTTGTCTTCTGTTTACCTTGGATGCAAAAGAAAATTCTCTCTGAATACCACAGCTTTTTTCTGATATGGATAGTTATTAAAATAAAAAGTAAAAAAAAAAAAGCAGCATTCTTGTTTAGATAAATGAGAGCATATTCAACAAAAGCACAAAAGTGCAACTTGAATAATAGAAGAAACATCAATGGCTTTTAAAGAGAAAACTGACTTTTAAATAAGCTACTAGGTGGAATGCAACTCTAATTCATGATTAAACAAAAATGCAGGGGCTGGAGAGATGGCTCAGTGGTTAAAAGTGGTTTCAAGCCTGCAGGCCTGGGTTCCATACCACTGTACCTATATAAAACCAGGTGCACAAAGTGACACATGTATCTGGAGTTCATTTGAAGCAGTAGGAAGCCCTGACATGCTCTCTCTCTCTTTCTCTCTTTCTCTTTCGCTCTATCTCTTTCTCTCTTTCTATCACTGTCAAATAAATACAATATTTAAAAATATACAGAGTAAATTGAAAATTGACAAAATTAATCTCTAATATTTTTGTTTTGATTAAGTTAACATTTGTTTAAAACAGCAAGGTTCTAAGACCTGTAGGTATCAAGACCTTCCCTCTTTATGCTTGTGGCTTTTGAGGTTCCTGGTATTTTGAGAAAGAAATAAATATAAATTTTGGGACACAGAGCTGTCATGGGACTTCCATGGGCAGTATCATGAAAACAAGATTTTGTCTCCAACCTCCCTTAAGGAAGGGTTTTAGTCAAAGCATTTATGCACCAAACATCATTTTCCACAACAATACAGCCAATCTTTTTCTAAGTTTACTTTTCCATCCCTCTCAGCAGTGACAACCCACATCTCATAATGGAGCCAGGACATGTAACATTCAATGCCAAGTCTATTTTAGGGAATCTAATCCCATATTATTCTAGTGAGTTACAATCTGACTACCTGGAGCATAGCTATGCTTACCAATGGTTCTACGCTTTTCTTCACTATTTCAGCCTTAGATGACAAACACTAGGTGTTTGTTTCTGATTTTTCCATGCTTGACATCAAAGAGTCAAACAAAATTCAAGTATCACATAATGATGAAGGCAGAAATGCCTTTCAATAAGGACATAGCTATCAACTCTTGATTCTATTTAATAAGATGTAGAGAATTTAAAATAAAACTAAATTGTGTCAGGTGATTAAGGCCAGAGGGAATAAATAGTAAGAATTTGTTGTCACTATGCCAGATTTATAATTTAAATTACCATAAAATATAGCTACAGCTTACAGTGTAAGTTTCTTCTCTGCCACTTAGCTTAGCTGGTGAGCATGACAACGAGTCCTCTAACTCCCTGTCTTCGTGAATCTAGAAGAGGTGCACTGGAACTTCTGTGAATCCCATGATATGCATTCACACAACACTTACTGGACTGAGGGTCCTGGACAATTAGAAAAGAAGCAATTCTTCTCTCTGACAGGGTTTAATTATCTTTAGACATAAGAATTTCCTATTTAAACTTTTTACTGACAACCTACATACATATAGACCATATACCATGATCATAATCCCCTTCCAACACCTTCTTTTTCCCCCTCCTGAATCCCCCCTTGACCGAATCCCTTCTTCTTTCCAACTGATTTCTGTTCTGATTGGATGCCATTATTTTTCCCTCCTTTTATGCAGGTTGTATTTTGATAGCATCAAACGCCAGGAGGTCATGAGTACCACAGGCAATTTGTATCTGGAGGACAATAAGGCAAAGCATTCCTCCCCTTCCTTTGGTTTTTACATTCTTCCTGACACCTCTTTTGCAATGGTCTCTGAGCCTTGGAGGGTATGATAAAGATGTGTCACTTGGTGCTGAACACTCCATTGTCACTTCTCAGCACTTTCATGAGTTTTGAGTCTCCCAAGAGTTACTAGACACAGGCATTTCTGTCAGCGACTTGAGATTATCACAGCTGTGTTATACATCAAAAGTTCCAAGGATACTCAAAAAGATTTTTAAATTATTTATTTCATTAACTCAACAAACTTGATAATATATTTTCCTCTAGCAGACATCAAGAAGTAAGCATTGTTGCAGGAAATCCTCCCACCAATGACTGGGGGCTACAAGTCCATTTCTTGCAGCTAATGAAAATTTGGAAGCTCCAGAAATAAAGACATCCTCAGAAATACAGTGCAAAGCAGAAGTAACAAACTTCTTCATTATTGCAAACAAAAGCTCCCTTGGAGGAGGAAGGGGCCCCAGAGCTGGGAGTCCATTGGAGTGCACATTGACTGGCTTTTATAGGGTTTACTCTCCCAACACCTTCTCTTCTCATTGTAAGGATCCATTAGTAACCCCCCACCAAAAGGCATATAGAACTGCTGGCCTTTTAAATTTTTTCTTTTGTTTCTAGCTTCTGCTCTTATGGTTTTCTGCCTCTGTGGTTAATTTTATAAGTAGACGGTATCTGGCATCCCCCTGCTTTTTTCCTATTTGCCCTGTCCTCCAAAAACTCCTCTGAAGCACAGAGGTGCTTTAAATGACCTTGGAGTTTGGGGTTCAGCTGACAATGATTTCATTCTGGACTGGTATTCTAGGTGTTTTTCTGGACTGTGAGTTTTTAGGGATGCTATTTCTCTGAGCCTTAGATTTCTCACCTGGAGAAAATTGTGACATTTATTTCTTTCCATGTCAATGTCAACTGCTGTAAATATTGGACAATTTAAAAATTCTGGACAATAATTTTACATTTATATTTATACAGAGTTAAATGAACATCTGGTAAGTGAGCATAAAAATTGAAGATATGGTTCAATTCTTCAAAAAAATCTGTGCAGCAGACACAAGTTGAGTATACCTTTTATACATAGGTTGAGTATACCAAAATTTTACATACAGGTTGAGAAATCCAAAAATTCCTAAAACAAAATATGTTTTGGATTTCAGAGAGTTTTTTTTTTTTTTTTTTGGTTTTTCAAGGTAGGGTCTCGCTCTAGCCCAGGCTGACCTGGAATTCACTCTGTAACTCTGTAATCTCATGTTGGCCTTGAACTCATGGCATTCCTCCTACCTCTGCCTCCCAAGTGCTGGGATTAAAGGCGTGCACCACCACACCCAGCTTCAAAGGTTTTTTTTTTTTAATTTTGTTTTTTTTTTAGTTGGCACACATAGGGTTAGGTATCATCCAGATTTTGGATTACTTACATGAACATATAGAAATATATTGGATATAGAACCAAAATCTAAGCATAACATTCATTTATGTTTCATATATATAATTTAACATAACTCAAAGGTAATTGTATACAGTAATTTTAGAGTTTCTGCATTTTTACCACAATTCATCACATAAGGTCAAGCATGAAAGTTTTTTTTTCTTTTTAAACATCTTTATTGTCAATAATTAGATACATTGTATGAGCAAAACATTTCTCTCCTCCCTGTCCCCAACCCTCTGGGGGCCCTCCTCAGTGGGCATACTGTATCAGTCCATGGGGTAGGGGGTTATTAATTGTACAAGAAGTCGCCAGTTTTTTTTTCTCCTTTGTGTGTTGTTGCTGAGGGGGCAATGTCTCTGTATATTCTCCCACACCGTGGCTCTTATACTCTTTCAGCCCCCTTTTCTGCTCAGTTCCCTGAGTTATGATGGGTGAGATTTAAGTCTACTTTATTGTTGAGATCTTCAGTGTCTCTGGACTTCTTATTTGGGTTGTGTTGGGTATTGTTGGTGTCTGTCTCCAATGACCTTTCATGGGTTATCTGACTTGCTGTGGTGATAGGTCTCTTGTAGCTAATAATTGGAATCAACCAAAATGCCCATCACTGGAAGAATGGATATCAAAGTTGGCGTCCATTTACACTAGGGAATTCTACTCAGCTGAAAGGAAAAAAGACATAATGAAATTTAAAGAAAAGTGGATGAACTTGGAGATCATTCTTAGCAAACTCATACAAGAACAGAGAGACAAAGAGCACATATTCTTCCTCATATGTGGTTCCTAACAAGGTTAAGTTTAAGCACTAAGAAAACCTGACAGGTGAAATGTCAAAGTGGATGGAAGAAATTTGAGAGTGGAAAGAATGGGAGGGTGGGGCACTTATACAATAAACTAAACCAATAATGAATCAATACATAAAATCCTTACTTTCATACAGTAAGCTATTGATGAAGCTGTGGGCATCGCCTGGTAAGAGTGACAATGAATAGAATGAGAGGAAGCCTAACCCCAAGTAAAATTGCTCAGGTCTATAACTCCCTGTCCCAGATATTAGTTACTTCCCACACTGAGCTGTTGATCAAAGTGACCCATGAGGTCCCCAAAACAGGAATTTGTCAAGGCATGAAAGTTTTGTGATGTGTCAGTACTCAGTAAATTCGGCTTATAGAGCATTTGGGGGTTTTCATATTTGAGATACTAAGTTCCTCTTACAGAGTTAAAAGTATGTTAGCAATACATATAATCAGGAATAAAGACTCATGCAGTATATAACTAGCCATCTGGAATTGGGATGGTTTTGGTGACATTAAATGTGATACATTTTCTTAAAGAATTCTTAGTACATGGAGTAGAGTAGCAGAGTGCACTGAACAAATACAATTCCTAAATATAAATGAAATACAACTCACCATATTTACTGAATTATGCACTAAATTGCACAGCATATGTATAAATAAAGACACAAGGGAGTTTTCACAACCATGATTCTAGCTGGGATACACTCAAGATGAAAAACAGCGCTAGTGGAAAACAGTCCAGTGGAAATCTGAATTGTAATGGAAATGTTTCCAATAGTGATGTGAGTCAAGTCTGCTCCACACCACTTGATCCCAGCCACCTTTAATCTTCCCCTAAATTGGCTCCTGAGGATTCTGTTGTTACAAGATAAAGCAATCCAGAGGTGTCCAAACCCCAAGTTCACTCCCAAACTTTTAGCTGAATCACCTTCATAGCATGAGATCCCTTTGAAGTCTCAGAGAGAACCTGGCTTGGCTCCAGTTGCTGCCAAACTCCTCCCTAATTAAGTTTCCAAGTTCCTTGAGAAAGAGTGATATAAGAAATTGAGGAGATTCATGCATGCCTCAGAAAAGATGAAGGTGTGGAGGCAGTGGCAATAGAATCTCCTTATTGTCTAAGAAAACTGAAAGAAATTGAAAAAGCAGTGGCTTTACAATTCAATTTTACTTCTCCCTAAATTAACATAGATTTAAAATGTTTTTAATTATTCTGATAATAAAGTTATGACTAAACATGGTAATTAAAGTATACAATACTTGAATAATCCTCTTTCCTCTCACACTCAAATTCTAAAAACACAAACCCCAGACCAAGCCAAACAAACAAAACCAAGTGCCAGCAGCTAGACAGAATTATAATAGATATTTCCAGTTTTTATATATCCCATGCTTCAAAAACTCTCTAGCATCTGTTATAGGTAAACTGTAGAGATATAATAAACACTGTCATGAAGAATAAAAGATATGATAACCTTTTACTTTAATAATCGCTAGAGAATTTGGATTTAACAGAATTAAATTAAATCATGACGTTTTTTACTGTGATAATAAACAAATATTAGCCAGTAAAACACACACCAAAATATATAGATATTATTTGGAATGCTGGAAAAAATCTTAAGAAATTGCAAAAAACATATTAGAAACAGAGGATTAATGTGAACAATTAAATTAAATAGTACAAAGAGCCCAGTAAAGTAATTTCTCTACTCAGATGCAGTTTTTATTTTCTAAATTTACAATGGTGAATTGTAATTTTCTGCTTCACACAGGAACAAGAACAAAGAGAAATGTGGCCTCATGCAATATCTCACAGAGGCAGAGGCAGAGGCAGATGCGAAGTTTGGCTCCCTTAGCATACTGAGGTTAGACAATGGATGATGCGTGGACTGCCTACCCAGGGTAGCCTCCCTAAGGACTCAAATGTCCCTATAGTTAATCACTGAGCAAATATCCTATCATGTATTCCTCACAGCATATTTTTGAATAGGAAAATCATTAATAAAATCAGCATAAGCTTGACCCACATTGAAACTGGATCTGGATAAACTTAGGGCTTCACTGAGTCTGAGAACATTGAGATTGTTTGGACTTATTTTTTGAAGATGCATCTAATGAAAGTCACATATTTTTCTAAAACAAGAAAATTGAGGGAGGGTCTAGAGCATAACCCCATGAGTTACAGGTTTCATTAGATCAAAAGAAAGAAAATTATTCAAGCAGGGTGGGAATGAAGAAATTCTAAATTGTCACCAAGGTTCTAGCCTCCAAAGAGAGGATCACAGTAAGGTCTAGACTCCTGAATCAAGTCCTCTCTGGACCATTCCTATATTTTCTCTGCTACCCGTAAATGTTTCTGTTAGTAAACAGAGTAAGCTGAAGTCCTGACTATACCAAACTTTTCTTGTCAAATCATACCTGTGGGATGGTTATGTTAAAATGTGCTGAAACACTTGTAAGAGATGAAGAATGTGAAAAAGAGAACAAGATTTCACTCAGAAACATGAGGTCAGGATCAAAAACCAGGAAACTCCCTCTTTATCAGAATCCTGGTGGGGGGAGGGTTAAGGGAACCCAATTGGCCACCAATGAGAGGTCCTGTCAAAAGTCAGCATTTGACACTCAGTTTTCATTCAAATACACACACATATCAGGTGGAACCAGTGAGTGAAAGAACTTGAATGCTGAGGATTTCAAAACAAGCACAATTTAGCTTATTTTGCTTTTAAAAAAATCCATCATAAGGAAGGGCTGGAGTTAACAGGATATAACCTTTCAGTAGTGTTCATTCTTAATTTTATCAGTAGCAACTGTAATGTACCCAAAGTGGGTATATTCAAGTGCACAGTGTTGGGAAAAGCTCAACTGTAAAAATTCAATGCCACTAGTACCCTTCTTATTATAGAGCCATGAAGGTGACAGTCTTAACCTCCTTACAGAGTAGTGGAGAGAAGAATAAAAGTCATTCAAATTAAATAAATGTCAGTATATAAATATGTTCATGTTCTACGGGTGTATTCACCTTATTTAATTTTAAACTATTTCCTGACTTATAACTTATAGATGATTTATTATAATGCTTCCAAGTAAATATATTATTATATGTCTGTCTATCATCTATCTATCTATCTATCTATCTATCTATCTATCTA
>PVHP010041591.1:5138-15464 GCA_004024765.1 Zapus hudsonius | reverse complement strand
TAGTAGAATGAAAATGTTTTCTGAATACACATTGTGAGCAAAATCAGTCATTGAGCACAATCAGCATTGTTCTTCAAATCTTACATGTGAAATCATCTTTTCAGTTCTTCGGGGACTGTGTTTATGGAAGCAGTGTTTCTATCATAATGACTATTTCCTTTTGCTACTTGTCATTGGTTAGAACGGCCCATATATTTTTTTTTAAATATATATTTATTGTCCATAATGAGTTACATTATTTAGTGGGCAAACCATGCGTTGTTATCCCGAATTCCCCAATCCCCCCCTCCCCATCCCTGATCAGTTGTATATCCTCCACCGTGGGCTGTCTGTATTAGTCCTTGTGGCAAGGGATCCTGGATATCTTAGTACTCATCCCGGTCTTCCTGGCCCAAGTGTGTTGTTACTGATGGGTGCCATGCCTCCGGACAGTCTCCCCCACCACGGCTCTCACAATCTTTCCGCCCCCTCTTCTGCTCAGTTCCCTGAGTCGTGGTGGGTGAGTAATAAGGCTGCTTTAATGTTGCGAGCTTAGGGGTTCTTGTGTCGAAAATCCTTGGTTTCTGTCTCAATGGCCTATCCTGTGTTGATTGAATGGCTGTGGTTATAGGTCCCTTGTTCATCTGTCATTGTCTGCTGGGTTCCCTATGGATCCTCCCCGATATGACTGTGGTGGCTCCTCTCTTGCCAGGATCTCATCCATCGGCCTAAGGTTGGTTGGTAGGGTTAGATGGGCCACAGCTCTCTGGTTGCATCCTGAAAAACACCTCTGCTTTTGCTGCAAGTCTGGCTTTATAGGAAACAGGACTCGGTTAAATGATAGTGGACTTCTGGTAACCAGAGGAGGGGACAGAATTCAGAAAGGAGACACTGGCTAGAAATGTCAGCTAATTCAAGGAGGATCGTGTCCTGAGATAGCTGAGGCAAGTCCCAGCAAGTGACAGAGAGGAGCCCCTCCGTCGCATTGCCTTGTGTTCTCAAACTGTGGTTTCTGGGGGATGGAGACGCAGCTGTCACACTGTGTTCAGGGGAACGAGAAGAGATGCTGGGAGTTGCTATGGTAACTCCTCATTATCTTCCTGTTGCAGAGAGATGCCTGCACAGAGGATTGACAGTATGGCCGTGCAGCAGCTTCTGATAATGCTCAGTGTGTGTGTCCAAGTGTGTGCACCTGGGCCGTGGGCCTGCACACACACGCTGTACACGCCGCTCTGTTCACCCAAACACACGCACAAGGCCATTTCCTAGGGGAGAAAACATGGGGGTTTTTTTCTGTCACAATGGCTGATTAAGCAGAATTCAGTCAAGGAGCAGACACAGAGCTTTTTAATAGGAAGACATGGAAAGGGGAAGGGCGGGAGTGAGGAAGAGAGGAGAGACAGGACACCATCCCGCTCTTGCTGACTGTGGCGAACTCAGTCTCCATTTCCAGTGGCTCCGTTGGACCTGCCTATAGCCCAGAGGGTCTCCAGGGGCAGGATCCATTCAGGTTCCCCTCTGGGTGCTCTGAAGTGTAACCTTCCAGCTATGTGTTTCTTGGTGCTGTCTTGTGGGGCATATTTTTGAATCTGAGATTTTTGTAGATGATGTTGGAAGGCTGAAGACTATTGGGACAGTTTGAAAAAAAAATGACCTACATGGACTATTTTTTAGGGTTCAACCCATGTGCAAGAGTGTAGGGAAGTGGCTGGGGTTGCTGTGCTGTTTCTCTCTCTCAGCTGCCTGCATAAGCTCCAGGTGGGGCACATACCTAGAGGTCACCTGCCTCCATGGCTGTGAGGAGAGAGACGGTGGAACAGCCCGAGTGAAGGATGGGGCCCACGGACACGCCTGGTGCCCTCCAGGGCGAGTGGAAGGCTCCAGCGACTCTGCAGGAGAGGGGATTATGCATGGAGGCCTCACCCAGTCTCCAGTGTGCAGTTTGATGTTTAATTGAAGATCTCGCTGCTTTAATACGAACAGTGTTATTAAACTTACATGCAAGTCTCTGTTTCTGTGCTTCTATTCTCAGATCTTGGGAGATATTTAAAAATTGACTTACTGTTAGAAAAATAAGCATACATGCTTAGACTTGGCTGAACATCAGGTTAAAGGGAAAAACAGACTTACAGTTTTCAGGCAGACGTGTGGTTGGTTGCAAAGATTAAGAAAGCAGGATTTTATTTGGTTGAAGTCGATTTGCCTTATGACGTCCTGATGTCTGGAATGCCCTTTCCTGGATGATCTTGTAGCTTTCAAAGCGTCTGAGGAGAAGGAAGAAATACTTGGTGCAGATGGTAAGTTCTGTCTGGAGAATCACATGCATCATGTGTGCACATGCGTGGGAGAGCAGGCTTTTTTCCTGTTCTGCCTTACTCCTTTCTGCTTGGGTCTAACCCTGGAGACCTACCTATCTGCTCTCCTGGGGTCTTCCTTTCCCTGATCTCTGCAAGGGTCACCGAAGCCCAAATGCCAGGGCTTCCTTTACTGATGTGAGCTCGTCTCCATCTGTGATTGAGGGTCTTTCATTGCCTCCCAATCGGTCATAGTCAGCCACACGCCGCTGGGATGAATCTCCAAAGCACGCACGATTTGGGGAGGAAAATATTTATTGAACAGATCCAGGGAAGTTAAGGAAAAAGGCTGGCCCCCTTTCACAGATCCAAGCAGAGACAGAGACAGAAGCCCAGCACCAGCACCACAAGCAAGCACACTGTAATACACCGTGTTTCACAAAATGCAGAACTGCCAGACCGGGTTCTGGCTCTTCTTTTGCATATCTATCCTTAGTATTTTACATCCAAATTAGAAAGGGTCAGTCCCCAGGAGGCTAGGCCAAAGTGGTACTTCCTCTAGCCAGAAGCCTGGAGACAATTAATAATTTTCATTCCTTTGGGGGACATTATTCAAACTACCACACTCCCCATCTCTACCTGTTCCTGCCTTGGCCTCTTGGCACATCTCAGTACTGAGCCTCCTGGGAGGTCCCTGCATGGTGCGGAGAATTTGCGGATTTCTCTATGCAGGTATGGATATGTCTTTGGTCAGTAACACCTTGATTATGACAGGTCATGGCTGTGTGTGGGGGATGGACTGGCAAATGTCCAGTCACTGTGGAAGCTGCTTGCCCAGGGAGAAGTTAGAGCCAGTGGTTTGGTTATCCTCTTCGATTTTGTTGGTTCTGAAATTAGATCTGACCAAGCTTCAGGGTATGTGTGTTACAGTGCCAAAGGAATTTTCTAGAGATAGCTTCCCAGAGGACCTTCTTATCCCCTGTTGGGGCAGGAGTCATGAATGTTCACCGGATCATTCTGTGGGTGGGCAAGCAAGCTTCTTCCCATGATTGTACCCAGGAAAGCTTTTTCTAGAATTGGGACACTCCTGGTCCCCAGGGTGTATCATCCAGTAGACACACTTAGACCTTTCATAGGCATGTTTTTGTATGCGTGTGGCGTGCAAGTGTGTGTATTTACATGTATACAATGTGCATGCATGAGTGTGCAAGTATAGATTCCAAAGGTTGATGGCAGGTGTCTTTCTCATTGCTCTCCACCTAATTTTCTGAGACAGTCTCTCGCTTGAGTCCAGAGCGCAACCCTTTGGCTGGTCTGCCTTCCCTGCTTTCCCCTGGGGATTTCTTGTCTCTTCTGGACACTAAGATTACCAAGTGGACTCTATACCCATCCAACATTTTACATGGGTGCTGGGGAGCCAAACTCTGGTCCTTATGCCTGTGAAGCAAGTGCTTTACTGACTGAACCATCTCCCAGCCCCCTGGCAGGTCTTTAAAAGCCTATTCACAGGTTGTTGTGATACGGGTTGCTGATAATTAATAATTGTAAGCAACACGGGGAGAGAGAGAGAGAGTGAGTTTTGGAACCCTCCCTTCCCCCTCCTCCTACTCCGAGTTCTTGTCCTCTAATGCCAAAGAATTGTACACAGGGACAGAATTAAATTTTAATTACACATTTATTCTAATTTAGTAGATTAGAAAAAGGGGAGTTGGATGGGGAAATTGGATGTGGGAAGTCATAGAGTTTTCCTGCCACCAGTGTGGGGAAAACACATGTCAGAGAGTTCACAGAGCTTATACTATTTAGTTAGATAAACAGCCCAAGAAAAGATAACAGAAAGCTCCCTTGATGAGAAAGAGAGGTTCATGATAGAAAAGGTCTGGAGCCATCAGCTGGGGTAGGGGCCCAGGCCTTACCTCACTGAGGCCTGGGTCAGCACTCCTACTCCATTGCCATGTGGGGGAAGA
The DNA here is from genome assembly GCA_004024765.1 of Zapus hudsonius. Classification (NCBI taxonomy): domain Eukaryota; kingdom Metazoa; phylum Chordata; class Mammalia; order Rodentia; family Dipodidae; genus Zapus; species Zapus hudsonius. The sequence goes on along the minus strand of PVHP010041591.1, from coordinate 11,224 downwards.
GGGGCCACTTCCTCTAGGGAAGCTAGTTTAAGTCCTCCCCAGGTGAGTCAGAGAGACAGCTGATTGGTTTATATTTGACCAATCAATTTTAGCACCTAGGTTGTAGCTCTAACTAAACACCTCCCATTCAAGGGGAGGGGCTGGAAGGGGAGGGGTGGTCCCTGCAGACATCTCACCGTCACAGTTGGTTTCAGTACCCCCTGCAATGTGTGGCCAGTCTTAGGTGTGCAGTGGTGTCACTTCAAGACTTAGGATTCTGATTCAAGGTCAGTTCTGGTGAAGGTGAATGTGAACTGCTTGGCCTGGGTTCCAGTGGTGCTCTGGGTATTTAGACACAGAAATGAACTGATATTATTGCAAACCTTCAGGTTGGCTTGGCCAGATGCCTCCTTCACCCTCTCATACAAGCTTGAGGATGTCCTTGAGGCAGAGATTCTTATCACAGGCAGCACTGCCGTGGAAGGAAACCTTGACTCTGGTTCTTAGGCACCTGCCATTTCCTTGGGGTGTGTTCCTAGAAAGGGCTCTGACTCTTAAAACCTTCTGATAACATTGATAAATTGTCCTTGAGGAATGGAGTCAAATCTGTATCCCATTCTTCCAAAAGCCTGGATTGTTATCCCACGCATCCCTTTCCAGGTGATATATACTATTATATTACCTTAGTTGACACATATTTAATGCAAGAGAGTGTTGCGGTCAGCATTCTAGTTGCTGTGCAGAAGAACCCAAACAAAAGCGGCTTGTGGAGGAATGGGTTTATATGGCTTATGGACTTGAGGGGAGACTCCATCCTGGCAGGGAAAACGATGGCATGAGCAGAGGGCTGGACATCACCTCTGCCACAGCACTGGAAATAGCAGCAGGAAGGTGTGCCAAACACTGGCAAGGGGGAGCTGGCTTATAACCCCCATAAACCCGCCCCAACAACACAGCTCTAGTGAGGTTCTAATTCCCAAATTGCCATCAGCTGAGGATCGATCTATCAGAACACATTCATTTGTTTGTGGGGGACACCTGGATCAAACCATGACAGAGTGTAAAACTGGTTTTTTTTCTCTCTCTGTGTGAAGTAGTTTTGAGAAGAGCATGTAGGTTGAGAGAAGTCTCATCCACTCACTTCTGTCTTCTTGTCACTGAAATGGCCTGGAGTCAAGAAGCCTCAGTGTTATTGGCTGGCTCGGGCAGGCAAGGAAACCTTTTTAAATATTTTATTTATTCATTTTCAAACAGAGATACAAAGGAGAGATAAAGAGAGCGAGAGCGAGAGTGAGCCAGGGTCTTCGCCTTGTGTGGGTCCTGGGAACCTGAACCCAGGGCCTTAGGCACTGGAGGCAAGTGCCTTAACCACTGAGCCATCTCTCCAGCCCAAGGCAACCTCTTTTAGACATTGCACTGATGAGTAGGAGGTGGGACACATGTTGAATGGGCCTCTGACTTCTTCTATTCCCAGGCTGGGTAAAGCCTTAAGTTGATGTCCATGGTCCAGGTATTTCCACCATGATGGGGTCTCCATTACAACTTAGAATTGACCATTGACCTTCCCAGCACCACGGGGTGGCCTGCTACATAGTCCCTGCCACAATGCCTAGCCTTAATGGCTTTCTTGAATATTGTTGCATGCTTTTATGACCCTGTGACCCTTGCAAAACCAGCACCAGGCAGACAACTCTGCAAGTTCTTCTGTTAGCGTGAGACATAATCTGGCCCCGTCTACCCCAGCTCTGGTGATCTCTGAACAACTTGGCAGCTGAACTTGAAAATACTTCCTCGGGCAGTTGCTTTCAAGCAGGGAACCCCTTCAACCACATTCTCAGTTGAGGCCATCTCAAACAGATTTATATTTTCACAAGTTGGAGCCTTCACTAAGTGGGGTCTTGCCCTCAGGGCACCTTTTCTATTGTTGGGGTGCAGAATGTGATGTTTTTCATCAATGCCGCTAATCTCTTACTTTCTCTGCATCCAGCTTGTCTTTAAACTTGCTCACACTCTTTTCTTCCACAGTTCGTACATTTTTCTTGTCTTTATGTTCCCTCTCACTCTAGATCTGGTGAAGAACAGTGAGCAGTAGCCGTGACACAGTCTGGGTGTTCTTCTGTCTTGAATTTGCTCTGCTAGACAACATCACTCTTTACTTATGCATTTTGCTTCCTTCATGCTCTCAGGAAATGAGCAGAACACAGCTGATTCTTTTCTAGAATAGAACACGAATATCTTCTAGCTAAGTTTCCGGTGGAATTCTTGTTCCATTCTGAAACACCCTGAACTGGACCTTCAGAGTCTGTATTTCTCTTGGAATTTTTTTTTGAGGTAGGGTCTCTCTCTAGTCCAGGCTGACCTGGAATTCACTCTGTAGTCTCAGGGTGGCCTCGAACTCACAGAGATCCTCCTACCTCTGCCTCCCAAGTGCTGGGATTAAAGACGGGAACCACCACGCCCGGCCTCTCGGAATTCTTGTCTTACAACCTCCAACCAGAATGGTCCGTGAAGTCTTGCTGACAGCCATCCAAGGCTTCTCTAGCCTGGATCTCCAAACCCTCCTACATTTGTCCCACCAACCATTTTTTAAAGGCCTACAAGCTACATGGTCAGTTTTATCATAGCAACAGCCCATTTCTCAGTATCAGTTTTATATATTTGATTACTTTTCTCATTGCTGGACTAAATACCCAATAAAATTAACAGAATGATGGGTTTATTTTGGCTCGTGGTTTGAGAAGATATACTTTATCAGGGATCTATCTTCCTTAGTCAAACCTCTTTGGAAGCGTCCTCACAGACACACCCAGAGGTGGGTATTCTTAGTGACTTTAAATCTAATCAACTTGACATTGAATATTAATCTCTCGGAAGTTGTTTTTCCTCAGGCACTTGGACACGGTGATGGTCAGTGGCAGCACAAATACAGGATAAGCAATACAGAGATGAAAGGACGAAACACTTATGACGGACACAGTCGCGAGCATCGGTTCTAGGCAGTGAAATGAGAACAGAAGAGGGAGCTTGGGATATGGAGCCAGGCTTCAAGGGGAGGCAGAAGAGGCTAGGAAGCCACTCTGAGGTAGGCTTACTCATGAGCCAAGTGGATGGTGCCAGCAAAAGTGTTCCAAGGAGGGCCTGGTAGTTCCAGGCTATCCATGGATGAGGTGACCATATGAAATGGGAATTTTGGGATTCCTTGTCAATACACCAGTATGCCAACACGTCAACAAATTTAGGTTCCCCCAGATTCTTGTCTTTTGAATTTAAAGAATTAAAAGCCATAGGCCAGAGAGTAAGGTTGGGAGACTTTATTAGATTAAGAGAAGGAAAGAGGAGGCAGTACACAGAGCTCCCGCCAAGAGAGAAGGGGAACGCCCACCCTATGAGCAAAATTGGGGTCATTCTGAATGAGGGCTGAGCTAACTAGCCTTGGGGCCAAGTTTTGGGGCTGAGCTTAACCAACCACAATGTCAGGATCAGATTTAAACCTTCCAGGAATGCTCCTTCCCAGGGATGGGCTCAGATTGCTTAAGGAAAGACAGACCTAGGGCTGAAGAGATGGCTCAGTGGTTAAGGGACTTGCCTCCAGTGCTTAAGGCCCTGGGTTCAATTCCCCAGGACCCACAGAAGCCAGAACCACAAGGCAGTGGCCCTGGTTTTCTCTCTCTCTCTCTCTCTCTCTCTCTCTCTCTCTCTCTCTCTCTTTCTCTCTTTCTCTCTCTCTCTGCTTGAAAATGAATAAATAAAATAAAAAAAGAAAGACCTGGGGAACTCCTTTAGGCAAGAAATAAGGAGAAGCCAGATTCTCCTCTGATCTCTAGCAAAGTACAGACCACAAGAGCAGGCCAAGGACATTCCTGCTGTTTACTTTCGGGACACCATTGCTCTAACTGCCTCACCTACATCTCTCTTCAGGGCTACCCGTACCTATCTGCTCTCTTGCCGGGGTTGCAGTCAGATCCTCATTGGTGGGACAAACATCCAATCAGGCAGAGCTAATGGGAGGAAGGGGCTTATTTCAGGCTTACAAAATCCAGGGAAACACCATCAGTGGTGGAAAAAGATGGCTCATTTTTATAGATCAGTAGCAGAGAGACACTACCAAGAAGCCAGCACCACCAGCAAGCACAAACTGCCAGAACTCAAACTGCGTTGGACACACATAGTAGGGATGAACTAAAGATATGCCCCGAAACAACACACTAAACACACCTTAGGGCTGAACTCCAGGGCTCACCAGCAATGACATTCTCCCTTATAGTCTTCTAGGGGCTCAAGTAGAAAGTTTAAACAAAACAAAACAAAAACAGGGCTGGAGAGATGGCTCAGACGTTAAGGCACTTGCCTCCAGTGCCTAAGGCCCTGGGTTCAATTCCCCAGGACCCACATAAGCCAGACCCACAAGGTGGTAGCTCTGGTTCTCTCTCTCTCTCTCTCTCTCTCTCTCTCTCTCTCTCTCTCTCTCTCTCTCTCTTTCTCTGTGTATCTCTGCTTGAAAATGAATAAATAAAATATAAAAAAACAACAAAAAACCCACAAAAACAAACAAACCAAAACGACTGAGTTTGTGAGGCCATACATTCAAACTATCACTTTTAAGCTACCACAGAGGTCACCAAGTAGGCACGTAGAATTGAGGTCAGCATCCTCTGAGAATCTGGCCTGGAGGAGGAGGTTGGCTTCAGATTACAGTCTTTTGGGAACTGTCTGTCTCCATATAGCTGCTTGGGCATCAGTGTCTGGTTCTCAGAGACCAGACCTCAGGTGGAACCGATGATCAGAGTTACTGTCAGAGGTAGAGATGGTCTGAGCAGCAGAAAGGAGAGAGTTTCTCACTGATTTCATATCTGATGTGGTGCCAGTGTGTAGAGGGTCACATATACGTGCAGCCATGGAACAGATGGATGTGTGTTCACGCATCTGTCGTGGAAGCTCACCCATGTGGTCATCCTGGATGTGGGTGGACTCTTCATCCATAAATCCTATCATTTTGGGAAGGGGGGTTGACACGGTTTGATGCAGAGGTCCCCCACAAACAAATAAATGTGTTCTGATAGATCGATCCTCAGCTGATGGCAGTTTGGGTTTTACAACCTCGATGAAGCTGTGTTGTTGGGGGCGGGCTTGTGGGGGTTCTAAGCCAGCTTCCCCTTGCCAGAGTTTGGCACACCTTCCTGCCGCTGTTTGCAGGGCTGTGGCGGAGGTGATGTCCACCCTCTGCTCATGCCACCGTTTTCCCTGCCAGAATGGAGTCTCCCCTAGAGTCCGTAAGCCAAAGAAACCCATTCCTCCACAAGCCACTTTTTCTTGGGTTCTTTCTGCGCAGCAACCAGAAAGCTGACTGCAACAGAAGCACCTGTGTATTTATTCTGGGCGTGAGAGATACATGTTCGTGTGTTCATTCTGGGAGTTTGTAGACAAAAGCACCGTGAGGTCATCCTGGGAGTGTGTGGACACACGTCCATGGCCCCATCCGAGGGGTTGAAGACAAGCCCGTAGCCGGGCCACGAGTGGACATCCTGTAAACTGTCTGCAACACTGTCTGCAGTGGTCTTTGCGTGAGTATCTCTCCGTCTAGTGATCACTCGTTCATTGTTGGAGACCTGAAACATTCGTCTCAGGTCCACGAAGGTTTGGTCACACATTCGGCTTTCTTTAGACACCTGGATGCTCGTGCAAGCTGCTATTCTGAATCATCTTTTAATTTTCAGCTAAATTGCTTTCAGTATCCTTTCGTGTGTGTGCTGCTGCCTGGGAGTGTCTGTAGCTTCTTTCCTGGGGTGTGTCTTTGAAACAGTCCTGGTTGTAGTGCAGGGACTCAAGATGACCCATGCTGGTTTCATAGAAATTATCGTTAGCATTTAGTCTTTTTAAAAAAATATATATTTATTGTCCATAATGAGTCACATTATTTAGTGGGCAAACCATGCGTTGTTATCCCGAATTCCCCAATTCCCCCCTCCCCATCCCTGATCAGTTGTATATCCTCCTCTGTGGGCTGTCTGTATTAGTCCTTGTGGCAAGGTATCCTGTATATCTTAGTACTCATCCCAGTCTTCCTGGCCCAAGTGTGTTGTCACTGATGGGTGTCATGCCTCCGGACT
>PVHP010041590.1:0-15288 GCA_004024765.1 Zapus hudsonius | reverse complement strand
ACAAAAACCCCTAAGCTCACAACATTAAAGCATCCTTAATACTCACCCACGACTCAGGGAACTAGGGGGCGGAGCATGATGGCAGACGAGTAGCAGCCTCACCAGGACTCTCTCCGTAAAGGTTTGATTTTCCAGCTGGGATCCAAACCCCGGACCCCAGCCAGCCCTGAACTCAAGACCACCCTCTCCCCAGCTCCTGTACCAGCCCAGACAGGGTTCCCCAGCAGCTCTCTGCTCTGCAGAGAAACGGAGAGGCACCCCTCCCCCACCCAAGCTCCCGCCATCGCCCACTGTTCCTACCAGCTGCTTCCCAAGCCCTTGCCTGCTGAGCACCTCTCCCTCCCAGGGCCCTTTCCCTCCAGTGCCCGAACCTTGGGCGCACTTCTCTCAGCAACCCCCCCCCCCACACACACACACAGGCAGACGTGCTTCTAGAGCAAACGGAGCTGAGTTCCAGAAACCCACTCGGGACCGCAGCTGTGGGCGGGGCCAGGCCTCTGGCAGACACCTGGGAACCGCTGCCACTGCTGGGAGGGCAGAGGCCAGGTCAGGCAGGGACCATGCACCACTACCAGGAGGGCACAGGTGACTTCGGCAGGCACCAGGGACCGTGTCCCACTGAAGGGAGGACACAGCAAAGCGGACTTAACAGCACTCCCCAGGGTGCCTGAGTCCCACTCCCCTACCTGAACATGGGCAGAAACCAAGGAAAAAAACCGACTCAGGGAACTGAGCAGAAGAGGGGGGGAAAGATTGTGAGAGCCGTGGTGGTGGTGGTGGTGGTGGAGAATATCAGAGACTCGGCAACCCTCAGTAACAACACACTTGGGTCAGGAGAACCAGGCTGAGTACTAGGCTATCCATGGTCCCCTACCACAAAGACTGATACAAACGGCCCACGGAGGAGGATATCCAGCTGACTGGGGATGGGGAAGGGGGGCAATGAGGAATTGGGGATAACAACTCATTGTTGGCCCACTAAACAATGTAACTCATTATGGACAATAAAAAAATTTTACTTTTTAGTAAAAGGAAAAAAAAGTTTGATGTTTGCCCCATTTTAAATCTTATGTTGGTTCAATCTGCCTTTGCTTGGCCTAATGCCATCTTTGCAGTACATATACTCTGTACCATTATGCTTTTATTTATTTGCATTTTACATCATATATGTTTATCAATTGGTGGGGTCCAGGGGCGGAATGTGGTTTGATTAGGTTTTGATCAGGACTGAACAGCAGGTACTGGTTTCTTCACCCTTGGGCCTGCAGACGCTATTGTTGGACTGTCATAAGCTACCCCAATAAATTCCCTTTTAGCACAATCCATTCTGTCAACTCTGTTTCCTCTAAAGATCCCTGACTAATACAGACAGTAAGGGCTAGAGAGATAGCAGCAGGTAAGTGACTTACCTGCAAAGCCTAAGGACCCAAGTTTGATTCCCACCAGATACACAAAGTGATGCATGTATCTGGAGTCCAATTTGCAGTGACTGGAGGCCCTGGCATGACCATTCTCTCTCTCTCTCTCTCTGCTTGCAAACTTTTTAAAATGACATTTTTTTTCTTGTTTTTCTCAAGGTAGGGTCTTTAGTGCAGGCTGACCTGGAATTCAATTTGTAGCCTCAGGGTGGCCTTGAACTCACGGCAATCCTTCTACCTCTGGCTCCAGAGTGCTGGGACTAAAGGTATGCGCCACCACACCTGACAAGCAAAAGTGATATTAAAACAAGACAAAGATGGGCATGCATTTTACATACATGCTCACCACACACACATAAAAAATATAAAATACAAATAAAAGTAAGTTTATTTACAAAAATTACAGTAATTTATAAACAATATAAATAGCACAAGTTTTTCTGTTGCTTTTTTTGTTTGCTTGAGTTTTTTGAGGTAGGGTCTTACTCTAACCCAGGCTGACCTGGAATTCACTACATCATCTCAGGGTGGCCTCCAACTCATGGTGATCCTCCTACTTCTGCCTCGAGTGGTGAAAATAAAGACATGTGTCAACACCACTGGTGGTGTTATTATTCTGAAATAGGCCATACATTAAAAATTCCACACTACCTTTTTGTTTTGAGACAAAGTAAAGTGTTAGTCTGTAGCCCAAGCTGGTCTCAACTTGAAGTAATCCTCCTGGCCTCAGCCTCATGCTTATTGGGATTATAGACGTGACTGCTGTTTTTTTTTTTTTTTTTTTTTTCCCCGAGGTAGGGTCTCGCTCTAGTCCAGGCTGACCTGGAACTCACGATGTAGTCTCAGGGTGTCCTTAAACTCACAGCAATCCTCCTACCTCTGCCTCCCGAGTGCTGGGATTAAAAGCGTGCGCCACCATTCCCCGGCTAAAATCAGGTGGCTAGGAGCCAGGAAGATGGCTCAGTAGTTAATGGTGCTTGCTTTCAAAGCGTGCTGGCCCAAGTTCAATTCCAAAGCCACTTGAGTGCTCTAATCTATTCAACTGATCTATGTTATTGTGCCAGTACCATACTGTTTTTCTGACTACGGCTCTGTAGTACAGCTTAAAATCAGCTGTGGTGACCCCTCCAGCAGTATTCATTTTATTTGATTGAATTTATTTGATTTTATTTTTGAGAGAAGTGAGAGAAAGAGGCAGATCGAGAGAGAATGGGCATGCTAGGGCCTCCAGCCACTGCAAACTCCAGACTCTTACACACCTTGCAAATCTGGCTTTATGTGGGTACTGGGGAATTGAACCTGGGTCCTTCTGCTTTGCAGGCAGGTGCCTTAACTGTTGAGCTATCTCTCCAGCCCCCGTGGCTGCTGGTTTTTAAGGAACTTTTTCTTAGTACTTCTTAGAAGCCTGTTAATGCCATGATATTGGTTACATCCTTGAAATCTTATTCCCAAAACTACTGGGTTCAAATCCGACAACTGGACCAGACAAGGCAGAGTGGCACTGAGGCACTTACTGAATTATCTTTTCATGAGTAGTAAATTCTGACAAGTTCCTAAACATTTGCTTAGTGGATTAGAAATAAAACCACATTTCTGGCTATAAAAGGAAAACCCTATTTCATATTAACAGGCTGCACAATTCTACCATGTTGGTATTTCAGAGCTGTTCCCTGAGAGTACAGTTTCTAGGTCCCAGCTATAGTTTATAACACTTTACAGTATCTGCTTCTGTGTGCTGTCACTCAGGGTTTAATCAGAGTCACTACTACTGCTTGAAGAGTCTGTTGACATCACCTCGACATCATCTTCATTTTCTTTATTATGTCCAGGAGGTTCCAACAAGAAGTCATTGCTGTGATTTGGTGGTAACATATTCATTGACATGTCATTTGACTGCCATGGATACTGTGGAGCAAGGACATCTGGAGAAAAGAGAAAAAAGCACGTAAGAACAGTTCTACTTGTAGTTGATAGACCTGTCTACTACACTTTATGTAAACTCCTGAAACATTTATAATTGGTGCTGGGGATCAAACACACCCAGAGTTTCACACATTCTAAACACATACCAATGAGCTATATCCCCAGCCAATGAAACAAGCTTAAGGTTAGAATTTTTTAATGTAAAAAGGCCAAATTAAAGCTGGGTGTGGTGGCATACTCGGGAGGCAGAGGTAGGAGGATCACCAAGAGTTTGAGCCCACCCTGAGACTGCACAGTTAATTCCAGGTCAGCTGACTAGGAACGCATATGTAAGACATGGCTTACAAAAAAGCACCAAAGGCATACTAAAAGCCTGCATTTCTGAAGAAAAAAAAAAAAGAGCAAAACAGGTGTAGTTCAAGACTTCAAGACTAAGAAAAGGAAGATTTAGCCCAGAATGGTGTTGCACATGGGGGTGGAGGCAGGATTGGCAGTTCAAAGTCAGCCAACTACATAGCAAGTCAGCTTGGGCTACACAAGACTTTGTCTGAAAAGAAGTTACATTGAAAAATGATCAAAAGAGGTTATTATGGCATTAATTAGGCTATTAGCCTCAACTGATAAGTCTTCCGGTCCAACGTCAAGCTTTGTCAGCAGAGGGAACTAATGGTACAACTACAGGCCTAGGAGGTGGGCAGGTCATCAAATGGTGTTTACTTCTCAGCAAATTTCAGTGACTCCCAGTAGATTTCACAATCCCAAAGGGAAGATGCCAAGTAAGTCTCACAGACTCCCAATACATAATATCCTGCTAGCTTCAGATACCTCATCTAATTCTTTTTATCCCTCAATAATTTGCGATCAGTTTAATAATTCAATTTTCCTGTTCAAATTACTAATGTGGCTTGTTTCATTACATAACTGACAAGCATATAATCCATTACAACCACAATGAGAAAAAAAGGAATACATAAGGAAATTAATAAGTGCACAGAGTTCCCAAGTTTATACTTTAGGTAACACAGAAGTGATAAAGCTAAAATGTTTAAAATGTATGCTTCAGAAAGATACTCTTCCCCTACTTTAGAAATGTTCTGCCACATTAAAATAAGTCATCCACCCACAAGCTGTGTGCTTATTACCCTATCTGTGCAGCATGCATGCCTCATAATCACAAAATGCTGTTTGGAACAGCAATAAAAGAGGAAAGTTCCCCCCCCCCAAAAAAAAAAAAACACACATTATAGGCTACTGCAAAGGCTCTTGATGGTCCACAGAATGAGATGGTAAGACCCTATTGCTGAAGACCACATATGCTTGGGCTACAAGCCACTGAGAATTCAAGCTGGATCTGAGCAGGAAACCTCCTCCCTGTTAACCAGCTGGCAGAAAGCTGGGAAAAGCTGTGACTGCGTGCAGCCCTATGGGAGAGAGAAGTCATCAATGGTGGTGAATAGCAGTGGACCTTGCAAGCTTTAACACTGGCCAGCCAGGTCAAATGAGCCAATTGGGGCAATAGTGGCATGCCTATTGTGAGGGAAACCAACTGTTCTCTAATTGGACTGGAGGCCAGCTCCACAGAGGGAAAGCTTGCCTGGTACTGAAGACCTAGTCAAAACCATATAGTGGGGGAGGTCATGAGCCCTAGGGGAGTAATGCCTACTGTTGTTTGGCTAAATGCATATATTATGCCCACCAAACTGCCTTATAAGCACTTAAAAAGTGTTCATACCCATATAAAAATGCTACTCTCACTTTGGGCTAGAGAAATTGTTCTCTTTTTCAGATAGCAGTGACCAATGAGGTAACTCAAATGCACCATAGTGCTGCGAAGAAGTGACAGTGGAGTGTTCAGCACTGGGACATCTCTATCACACTTTCTGAGGCTCAGGGTCTATTGTGGAAGAGCTGGCCGAAAGATTGTAAGAGCCAAAGGAAGGGTAGGACTGCTTATATTGCCAACCTCCAGACACAAAATAGCCTTGACATTCATGACTTCGCAGTGTCTGATAATACCTACACATAATGGGAGGAAAAGATGATGACACCAAAACAAAGTAGAGACTAATTGAGGGGGGGATGAAACATGAGGGAGGGTGGGGAGGGAAATAATGGTTTATTGTCTATAATTGTGGAAGCTACCAATAAAAAGTTAAAAACAAACAAACAAACAACAACAACAACAACAAAAGCCTAAGGAACATGGCAGAACTCAGGACCACATAAGCAGCTAGGTCTAATTACTTAAGGTTCATCTGCTAGTCTTCACTGAAGCAGAGAACAGTATAAACTGGCAGAGAACTGAGCTATTTAAATAGTTTGTTCTAGAATCTGGAAGGTCTGCTGCCCACAGCTCATTACTGCCATCTCTAAGCCTTACCTGGCAGTCTACCTGCTGCAAGGGCATCCCCTGGAAGATGACCATTCACACCATTCGTGGAAGGATTGTTCATCTGACCCAGTAATCCACTTCTCATCTCTAAATCAGTTGGGTATGGCCTTCGTGGGTCTCCTACAATAAAATGGCTTTTAATTTAACTGTATTTTTAAGAAGCATTAATATGGTGTTTGGAAGTTTCAATTTTCCTTGATTCACACTCAAAAACTCATACCATTATATGTTATTTTAGATGCAGGGGCCTCACGTTTGAAATCCTCCCACTCAGCCTCTCAAGCAGCTGGAATTTTAGGTATGTACCACTATACCTGGTCTTAAGTTACATTTAAAATTTTACAACATAGTGGTTAGTCTATCAGTTGTTAAGAGGGTAATATATTATTTTTCTGTGTGTACATTGTTATGTCTCTGAATCATCCTGAGAATATTATTATGTGTTTTCAAAAAGTGAGAAAGGAATAAACTGTTTACTAGGATTGTCTAAACTTTTTCTAATCAACCTCTTTCAACTTGTCATTTTAATTTTATTTGTACACACACACACACACATACACACCCACCCACACACACCCCAGAATCTCTTCCTGCTGCAAATGAATGCCAGCCCAGCTTTACATAGGTGGCTGGGGAATTGAACCCAGGCCAGTAGGCTTTAACCACTGAGCCATCTCCCAGCCCCAGCTTGTCATTTAAAGACTAAGCTAGGGATGGTGTTACATACCTGTAATCCCAGCACTTGGGGGATGGAGGCAGGAGGACCAGAAGTTCAAGGTCATTGTCAGGTACATAATGAAATTGAGGCCAGTTATGGCTGTACCAAATAATCCAAAATCAAACCAAAATAAGCACACATATAAACAAAAACCCCTAAAGCCTGTCACTTTCTAGTTACACTGGGAGAAGGTACTATCATTCCCATCAAGAAAGGACATTAAATACAAGTTTGGGGTTGAATGGGAACATGGCCAAATGTGGACCAACTTTTTGGTAATGTTTTCCCCAAGGTCCTCAATTACCCCCAAAACTGCAGTTGCTACTGTTTTTACCCTCAGGAGACTAAAGTTGAGATGACTCGCTCATTCCACTAAAGAAGCTGCCCTTTTGTTAGGCCTTCCATTTCATATTTTAGCCACTGTTGATATAAATACAGTCTGTTATTCTTGGCTATTTCTAATTACAGTCTCCTTAGGCATGTGCACGCTGCTCAGTGCTCTGGGCTTGGTGTCAACTCAGCATCTTAAGAGTACTGGGCTTGTCTGTTCCCCAGGTTGGGTCCTTTGTAGAAATATTAGCAGCTCTGAGTAGATGGCCTACCAGCCTGGGTTTCATAAACAAATACATCTACTGCTTTGGAAGCATCACATATTGACATATAATTTTAATATTTACTTGCACAAAGAGAGACAGAGAGGAGATGGGGAGAGAGGGAGGAGGGGAGAGATAGATACAGAGAGAATGGGCATGAAAGGGCCTGTAGCCACTGCAAACCAACTCCAGATGCATGTGCATCTGGCTTCTTGTGGATACTGGGAAATGGAAACTGAGTTGTTAGGCTTTGCAGGTAAGTACCTTAAAACTGCTGAGCCCTATTTTAAAAATTATTTTTAAAAAATAACATTAAGAGCCAGGCATAGCGGCACACACCTTTAATACCAGCATTTAAGAGGCAGAGGTAGGAGGATCACTGTGAGTTCAAGGCCAGCCCGAGACTACAGAGTGAATTCTAGGTCAGCCTCAGTTAGAGTGAGACCTTACCTCAACTCTCCTCCACCCCCCACCCCTCAAAAAGAAAACAAAACAGACACCTCAGTACCAATGGCTCTGTAGAAAGCCAAATTTCTAAAGCCCATGTCTTAAAGTTGCCACCAGGGTCACAATCCAAGCAGGAGCCAGTACAGCACATTCTAAGGGAATGATAAAATGCACTTAATACAAACCATTTTCCACCAATGCTCAGCAAAAACAAAATTGGTAATATCCAAAGTTAAAGAGAATGACGATCAGCCGGGCGTGGTGGCGCACGCCTTTAATCCCAGCACTCGGGAGGCAGAGGTAGGAGGATTGTCGTGAGTTCAAGGCCACCCTGAGACTACATAGTGAATTCCAGGTCAGCCTGGACTTGAGCGAGACCCTACCTCGAAAAAAAAAAGAGAGAGAATGAAGATCAAAACATTTTATGTTCTGGAGAGGCAGGTAAATTGACAGCTATTTAGAAACAAACTAGGCAGTAGCTACTGACACCCATGTCTTGAGCAGTCCTACTTTTGTGAGACTGTCCTATAAAAAAAAAGGGAGGTAAATGTATGGCATGACTTGTATGACATACAAGACGTGGAGCCAAGGAAATTGTTCAGTCAGTAAAGTGCTTGCCACGTAAGTATGAGGACCTGAGTTTGAACCCCAGCATCCACATACACCTGTAATTCCAGTGCTCAGGAGGCAGAGACAGGAGGGTTCTCAGGGTAAGCTGGCTAGACTAGACGAATTCTTAGACTAGCAAGAGACCTTGTCTCAAAAAAAGGTAGAATCTGCCAGGGCCCAGGAGGAATTCCAGAGGAAGTATCAATATGAATACTGCTCTTACTGCTAGCCTAACAACCAGCTCCAGGGTGATGGTAACAGACATGGTGATCAACCAAACATGGTGATCAATCAATCAAAAGAAGAAATCCAGAGGCTACATAGAATTCAAAACTAAATCAGACTGCCAACAGGCCTACCATGGCTGGGAATATTGTGGAAGAGGGGGCAGAAAGATTGTAAGAACCAAAGAATGGGTAGAAATACCACCATCACCCTTCCCTGCCGCTACCTCACAGGGACAAAGGCCTTCATGACTTCCCTCAGCAACAACATACAAAGAGGGGGATAACTGGCTATCTCTAGAGCAATTCATAACCCCCTACCCCATGGACTGATCCAGTATGCCCAGCAAGAAGGGACCTCAGTGGATTGGGGGCAGGGGAGGGAAATGGGGGTACCATCTCAAGATTTGCTCATACAATGTATGTAATTATGGATAATAAAGATATTTAAAAAAATATAACCTCTTATAATCCAACACTGACCTCTGGCCTTGAAACATCTACACACACACACACACACACACACACACACACACACACACACACGAATGCACACACACGCACGCAAATCACATACATGCATATGTAAAGAAAAAACATTAAAATATCTTTACTAGCAGGTGTAAGGACAAGTACATTTTACATTTAAACAGTTTTATATAGATGCAAACAAATTTTCAAAGCCATCTAGTATAAAGGAGAAGCAATGTTACCTGGAACCCAAGTCAATGGGGCACATACAGCATTGCTTGCGCTAATCCTATGTGCATATTTAATTATTTCTTCTGAGGAGATAGCACCTGAGTTAAAGAAATAATATAATGGTTTAGTGTAGTAGTAAAGATAAAAGTTTAAAAAAGCATGTAAATCTAGTTATCAATATTTCTAAACTAATGAACAAGACACTCATTCAGCAAAACCAGTTAACATAAAGAAACCAATCTGTGGGCCGGGTGTGGTGGCACTCACCTTTAATCCTAGCATTCAGAAGGAGGCAGAGATAGGATTGGTAGGGGAAGTGCTGTGAATTGGAGGCCACCTTGAGACTACATAGTGAATTCCAGGTCAGCCTGGGCTAGGGCAAGATACGAGAGCGAGAGCAAGAGAGAGCAAGAGCACGAGAGAGATAAGCAAACAAACAAGAAACCCATTAATGAGCCTAGCATGGAGAGAGGAAGGACAGAAGCAGCAGTTAGGTGAGCTTCCTGAATCCATGGAAACAGTTAACGTGGCCATGCACACAAAGGGAACAGAGACCAGGGAACTGCCTAGACTTGTGAGAAACAGCAGGGGCCAAGTATATCAGTAAGAGACCCAGATCAAACCTAAGAGTGTAATGGAGCCTGACACCAGACATTCTGCTCTGACCAGCCTCAAGCAGTGTAAGGGGACCACAAGGACACACACAGGCACATTGCCCCCCAACAAAAGGAACTCTTTTGAAAGCAACACTAAATACAAAGAAATGGGGAAAATAGTTCTTCACTTTCCAGTGACATCCAAACTACCCAAAGAACAGAGCTCACACTACCTCATAAAAAGGCCCTAGGCTCCAAATGGACACATACCAAATACTTAAAGAACTTAGAACAAGTCACTTCACTCCCTAAACTTTAGACCTGCTTCAATGTGATCAAGTACTATATATAGAAAACTTCTGAGGACTAAAACACAAAGGTCCAAAGGTGGGCTGGAGAGATGGCTCAGCGGTTAAGGCACTTGCCTCCAGTGCCTAAGGCCCCGGGGTTCAATTCCCCAGGTCCCACATAAGCCCGACCCACAAGGTGGTGGCCCTGGTGTTCGTTCTCTCTCTCTCTCTCTCTCTCTCTCTCTCTCTCTCTCTGCTTGAAAATGAATAAAATTAATTTAAAAAAAAATCACACACACAAATTTCATGTTTTGAGTTTGCAATTTTGTTCTGAACCACTACATTACTACCCTTGGCTACACGCAGCCCTCAGGCTTCGGGCTGAATACACTGAGAATTAGGCAAGAATTAGGCAAGAAGGCATGCTCTGCTGAGCCTCTGCACCACTAATGAGCTGACTTCACGGTGTTCTAGACTCAGGTCTGTTGTCATTCTCTCTCTCTCAACATCCAATACAAAGTCTATGTCTCTTTTTCCTTCTCCAAATGATTTCTAAATTACTATTTTAATTGTACATTTGGGGAATACAGTCTATTATTGCTTCTTATAGCCAAAGAAAGGATGTGAAATTTTTACCTTCCTAAGGATGTTTAGAACAACAGTAGATCACAACATACTTTACAAAGAAAATTACTGGTCATCTTCCCAGCAGCAGCCATTTCTAGCTCTTCATCAACTATTTGAGGTAAGAACCTTCATTTTTTGGATTATCATTCAGTCTTTTCATGGTACTAACCTTTTCTTGCTTTCTCTATTGACTTGAGTTTCTCCTTTGCTTGGTAAACAGCTGTTGCCTAATGTGAAAAAAACATTAAAAATGTAACATTCTTAACTGTACTAAGCATAGTTTTTAGTTAGTTCACAGGATAACTTATCCAGAGGAACAATTTGCAAAACTTGGAAATCCCTGAAAATTAACTTGTACAGTACTGAAACATCATGTGACGTCACTTACATCAAGTAAATTTAATGAAAGGAATATATTCATGAACCAGTCTCCCATTAACAAACAGTTGTTAGAAACAGGAAATCCTCGGGCTTACCACTTTTTTCCTTTAGGTCATTTACTATAAACATGCAAAAGAGATCTGGGTTATTTACCATTCAAAGAATCCTGTCCCTGCACTCCTCTTCCCAAGCTATCCTGAAGGGCAAGATGAAGCTGACTTAGTATATCCCCAACAATTAACACAATGGTTAGGAGTATTAAGTCAGAGAGATCTAGATTTAGTTTCTACCTATGTATAAAGCTTCCTTCGTCAAGCTATTCCTTCATTGAAAGTCATACTTCTTGTGAATAATGACAAGGAGGTCATATAAACGGTGATAAATATAAAATGCAAAACACAGAACTAGTGCCTAAGTACCCCTCCAATTTTAGTTGCTACTATCTAATTATAAAACCCATAATCCTGCCATCAACATCTCCTTCCTGATCACTACCTCACCAGTACTGGGTGACAAGCATGTGCCACCATGCCCACCTTTTGGGAAAAAAACATATCTAAAGAATATAATGCAAAATACAGAAGGAAATAATTGATGTGGGTTCGAGACCATGTATGTATGTGTATGTGTGTGTGTTTTAATAATAAAAGCTTGGAAATTTGAACAGAGAGAAAACAATTATATGGAAAATGTTTAAGCTTTAATAAATAGTAATTGAATATCACATTCTGCCAATTTTTTTAGGGTTGTTTCTTCAGTAGAGATGGTTAAAAGTTACCTTAAACCATTCAGACTCCTACTTCCTGGAGCCCACTTTGTCATATTCTTGGAGTGGATCATCAGGGAGCAGAATACCTGCAATGCGTGGTTCCGGGGACTAGACGACAGCGTGGGAGTGTTCAGTGAAACAGCTAACTGGGGTAATACTAGCAAATAAGCTGCTTTTTCAAAACAGTAGCCAAAACACTACAGGAAAGTCTAGGGTTAATCTTGGATACATATCTATATCCAATAAATTAATGAAAATCTTAAGGCAATTTATGAAATGAGTATATATTTTAACTTATTTTTACAAACTGAGGACTTAGTTTGTGAAATTAAAAAAATGTTATCTATTTATTTTCAAGAAGAGAGAAAATGGGAGAAGGAATGGGTGTGCCAAGGCCTCCGACTAGATTAAGTGCCATTTTGTGTATATGGCTTTAAGGTAGGTACTGGGGATTCAAACCTGAGCTATCAGGTTTTGCAAGCAAGTGCCTCTAACCACTGAGCAACCACTCTAGCCCAAGATTTAGACTATTAATAAAGCTTATATTAGGTCAGGATAAAAAGTAAATTTCCTATTTCTTTAAGATTTTATTTATTTATTTATTTATTTATTTATGAGAGAGGAAAGGAGAGAAGATAAGAGAGAGGGAGATAAGGAGAGAAGGAAAGAGAGAGAGAGAGGGAGGGATGGAGGGAGAAAAAGGGATGGGAGAGAGAGAATATAGGTGTGTCTTCAGAACAGGCATCCCCTCACCAGTATTCCTTTCTTTTTTTTTAAAAAATATTTTATTTATTCATTTTCAAGCAGAGAGAGAGAGAGAGAGAGAGAGAAAACACACCAGGGCCACCACCTTGTGGGTCTGGCCCATGTGGGTCCTGGGGAATTGAACCCAGGGCCTTAGGCACTGGAGGCAAGTGCCTTAACCACTGAGCCATCTCTCCAGCCCCAGTATTCCTTTCTGAGGGGAGGGAGAGAGGGAGAAGGAGAGAGAAGAGGTGTGTCTTCAGAACAGGCATCCCCTCACCAGTATTTGTTCTGCTTCTTTCAGTTGTTTCTGCAGCTGCTGGATATCACTGTCTCTCTTCTCTACTTCTTTTTCTAAAACTTGCATCTCATGATGGACTTTTCCCTGATTAAGTGCCAATTTCATTAGTTCTTGAAATTCTTCATCTCTGTGAATTAGTAATTCTAGGACCTGTCAGATAATAGTTGAAAAATTAGATAATAGAATATTGAAAGGTTACATTCCAATGAGACAAAGAATCCATACTTGAATCAACTAAGTAATAAAATTTTAACTGCTGCAAAATAGTAGTCCTAATTCTTGTTGAGAATACAAATAGCCCACATATGATTATTTTGGAGTACACACAAGATTTTCTTTTCTTTTTTTTTTCCTCTTCTTTTATATAAATGAGTTTTTCAGAACTAGCAATATGCCAAAATCCAGGTTTATTGATTTCCCAGAGAAGTTGAGATTTTAAAAATATATCCCTACGTACAGTGCGGTAGAAGGTCTCCCAAATCTGATGGTCACCGTTTCTTTAAGTGACATCACAAAATTAAGTTAAAAAAGAAAAAAAAAACAACAACAAAACACCCTCAAGATACAACTTTGTACTTAGAAAAATTATCATCAGGATAATTTTAAATTACGTTTTCATACACAATATTGTTTAGAATAAAAATAGTTTAGAAAATGGAGTGATTACAAAACATAGTAAATACATAAATAGATATGTGGCATGAAGATATGGCAAAAGGCCATGAAGTTTAACATGCTATAAAACAGAAAGCGTGGAGTTCAGTCTCAAATCTGTTCCTTGCTAGCCTATGAGCCTATTTTCCCAGGAAACAGGAGACACATTGTTGATGGTTGTTATAAGGACTCATAGTAAAGGACACAAGAGCCCAGCAGACTGAATTAGGGTACAAGTCAGTCTTAAACACACTCATTTTACTATTCTGAGTAGGGAATAATACTTCAGAAAAGAAAAGGCTATGAAAGCCCAAAATCAACTAAAAGTTTATTGTCTTAAAAAGTTGCTCTAGCCGGGCGTGGTGGCGCACGCACTCGGGAGGCAGAGGTAGGAGGATCACCTTGAGTTTGAGGCCACCCTGAGACTACATAGTGAATTCCAGGTCAGCCTGGACTAGAGCGAGGCCCTACCTCGAAAAACAAAAACAAAACAAAACAAATAAACAAACAAAAAACAAAAAAAGAGAAAGCTGCTCTAAAGACTAAAATCTATAGTTATGCTTATTCAATTTCCTTCTGACATGAAGCTCTCCTTGTTTGTACAACTACTCCTAATAAGACAGAAGGCTGCAACCTCAATTTGTGTATTAACAGTACATTAAATAAAACTAAGGTGTTTTTCTGGGAAAAACAAAACAAAACAACAACAACAAAAATAGCTGGTTGGGTGTGGTGACCCTTTAGTCCCAGCTGGCACACCTTTACTCCCAGCACTGGGGAGGCAGAGGTAGGAGGATCACCCTGAGTTTGAGGCCAGCCTGAGACTACATAGTGAATTCCAGGTCAGCCTGGACTAGAGCGAGGCCCTACCTCGAAAAACCAAAAATGAATAAAAAAAAAATAAAAACAACAGCTTAAGTATTTAATAGATTTACAATCCCTATTTTTCCCAAAATAGAAGAGAAAGGTTTTCATTTCTATAAAAGTTGTATTTTAAAGTTATTTATCAAAGTAAGTGATACACATTAATTCCATGACGTCTCAGAAGTTTATAGCTTAACCTAACTTGCATACTACCAGTGAGTAACCTTCTCTTTATTGTTAAGAAAAAATGCTTAATTAAAGGAGAAGATTTGAGTTCTAACTGTCCTTATCCATTAACCTCCGATGTTCAACTATGAGATAAATCTTTTTTTTTGGGGGGGGGGGGTTTAAGAGGTAGGGTCTCACTCTAGCTCAGGCTGACCTGGAATTCACTATGTAGTCTCAGGGTGGCCTCCAACTCACAGTGATCCTCCTACCTCTGCCTCCCGAGTGCTGGGATTAAAGGCGTGGGCCACCACGCCCAGCAAGATAAATCTTATAGGTAGTTTAAAATGAAAACTACTATGAATATTTCAAAACAAACTTTGGCTAGAAAATTTTTCAAATTGGCACATTCCTCTTTAGTATTTAATAGTTTCAAGGAAAGTAACACAAAGAACTCACAGTACTAAATACAAGAGAGACTTCACTGAATGCTACCCCTTCAGTAGCATATAAGTTCAGCCTGACTATGTAGGTTTTAGTTATTGTAATTGCCTTCTCTACTGTCTCTAGGTGACTGTCACATAGCAAGCGTTTAGTAAGTGCCTAGGAAGTCTTGCATTTTAATTCCCACATGTATGAGACAGTCTTACATAATCCCACAGGTATTTATTAATAACAGAATCTGAGACTAAGTATCACTTATTAACAGACTGATCTTGACTCTTTTTCTAAAAGCATAACAAATAAAACTCCTAATACTACAGTCCTAAAATGAGCAACTTTTTCAACTTGTGGCCTTATCTGAGTTCTCTTGAGGGGTTAATCCTTGAAGAGAACAGGTTTCCTAATATGTCTCCTTAAGTCCATCAGA
>PVHP010041589.1:0-15361 GCA_004024765.1 Zapus hudsonius | reverse complement strand
TGCTATTCATGACCCCTCTTGCCAGTTGACGCCCACTATTTACTCTTTAGGTTACAGTATGCTCTTGAGGATTTTATGTTTTTGAACCTAATTTGGATTGGCCTCCTGCTTAAGCCATTCCCCTCCCCCCTTCCCTTACCCCTCATTCCTAATATCTCACTTCTTTCTATAAGTCTGCATAAAGAAAACAGTTATCCTGATTAAGGACCGCATATGAGGGAGAGTATGCGGTGTTCAAATCTCTGTTCTTTTGAGTGTTCGCTTAGTAAGATCTGCTCAAAGTCAGACCATTTTTTCCTAAATTTCGATATGTCATTTTTCCTTTCAGCTGAGTAGAGTTCCATCGTATAAATATACCACAGTTTCGCTGTCCATTCCTCCATGGATGGGCATTTGGGTTGATTCCAGTTCTTGGCTATTATGAATTGAGCTACTATAAATATAGTTGTATTGAGGTCTTTCTTGATAAGACGGTGTATTCTTTAAAAACCCCTCTTCAATAGCCAGGTGTGATAGCACATACTCATAACTCAGAAGGTAGAAGCAGGAATATCCAGATTTCAAGGCTACATAGAGAGTTCAAGGCTATCCTTCTAAACAAGATGTCCTGTTTCAATAACAAATAATGAGCTGGGCATGGTGGCACATGTCTTTAATCCCAGCAGTTAGGAGGCAGAGGTAGGAGAATTACTGTGAGTTTAAGACCAGCCTGGGACTATGGAGTGAATTCCAGGTCAGTGTGGACTAGAGTGAGACCATACCTTAAAGAAAAAAAAAAAGTAAATAAATAATTCCGGGGGATTGCTCAATGGATAACTGTGTTTGCTTGCACAGCCTGCCAGCCCTAGTTCAATTCCCCTGTACCAACGCAAAGTCAGATGCAGAAAGTGAAGCATACATCTGGAGTTTGTTTGCAGCTGCAAGAGGCCCTGTCGCGCCCATTCTTTCTCATTCTCTCTTTCTTATTCTCTCTCATTCTCAAATAAATAAAAATATTAGATAAATAAATAAAAAGTATTTCAAAAGTAAAAAATAAGAGACTCACTGCTAATATTATCACTATCCCTAGAAAGCTAAGAGAATACTGCTCAATCCGGGTGTATAAGTACCTGCACCCAAAAATTAAGGTCAGATCCAGAAAGTACAGAGGAAGACTATTAGCAAATCTTCTTTTACATAAAAAGTCTCCAAGGTTCTGGTCAGGTATAATTCTTCCTGTTGTCGCCACCCAAACACGTTAACTTATGAAGTCCCAGGGCTTTTCCCTGGCACCATCCCTAAACACCCCAAATGTGTATTCTGCTATCAATACATTTTATCTTGTCCACCTCCTGCACACACACACACACACACACACACACACACACACACACACACTCACACACACACACATGTACACTGTACATCTTGCACTTGCCAAGAGCTTCATACCCACATGCCAAGGTCTGACTGAAAGGATCCCTGTGCGTCTTGGAAGACAGGCTAGCCCTACCCAGCAGACGGAAGTACACACTGGACTGGACATTTATGAGTAATACAGAGAGTTAAGTTTGCTGGGCTCCAGAAGAAACCTATATTGAAATGGTCCCTGCCTCTAAGGCCTTCCAAAGCTTCCTTCCTCCTATGGATTATAATCCCACGTCTTTCCTGTGACTTGCAAAGCCCTGCAGGAACTGCTCCTTCCCAGCTCTGTACCATTATCTCCCCCAATTCCCAAGTCTGGTTCCAGTGGTCCCCTGGCTTTCTTTCCAACAGGCCAAGTATGCCATATCAGTGGCCCTTTCCATGCCATTCTTTCTGACAGGACACTTTTCTCCCTAAACTCTGGATGGCTGTGTCCTTGTCTTGTGCTCAGGCCTTCATTCAATGTCTCTTCCTCACAGAGGCCATCCCTGACTGCTTATTAAAGAATCTGCCCTGTCCACACTCTTGTCACTTCCTCTCACATCACTTTCTTTTATGGTCTTCATAGTTCACTACTCTCCAGCCAAAATGGCATCTATCAATTTCTCCTTCCTGCCTCTTTGTGTATGCTATTTGCTCTTTCTGGAATGTTCCTCTCCTCTTCATGTGAATTTTTCTCAAACATCAGCTCTCAACTTCACTTTGCCTCCTCAGAAAGGACTTCGTTGATCACATAATATAATAAAAACACGCCACCACCTTGTTAGCCCCATTAGCACCTTCTTCATTTTCTTCAGGGCAAGTATGACAATCTTCAACATTAATATGTACCTATTTTCTTTCTCCCCTCATCCCAGGCCCAAAGCTCCATGAGACAAGTCATTTTTGTGGGCTTTTTTTCACCATTGGTATCGACAAGGAAGACCTCACTGAGAAGGTAAAACTTTGAACAAAAACCTGAAGGTGGAGTCACTGCTGCTGTTACTAACACAGTCTAGATCTTCTGTCTCACTTTCAAAGACTTCTTTCTATAATTTAGATTCATTCATTTTTCCTGGCCAATTGTCTTTTTCACCCAAGCCACCCCACCCCCAGGAACACATTCAGAAAGTTAATCAGACCTATCTCAGTGTCCAACTTTAGTTAGATTGGGGTAGTATCACTGTATTAGATTTACCAGTAAGAGAATTGATGTTAAGAAATTTCTCCAATACACACTGGAATAGAATTAGACCCCAGTTCTATTCATACTCCAGAGCCTGCATTGTTATGACACCCACCACGGAACAGAACAGGCATCATGGAAGAGACAAGAATGACATGGAAGAAAGATCTCAGAAGACCCATAATTAATTCAAGTTTTTCTTTCTCCAAAGTCTATGGTAAAAGTTCCTCTAGAGGATGCCACCTGTCTCGGTTGATCTGGGTGATCTTGGTTTCCTTGTTCCCCCACGGTAATCACCAACAGTGTACCAATTTACTTACAACTGCCTATATAATATTCTACAAGGTTTGGTCTGCACTGACAACACATTTTTGCTTTCCCAGAGCTTGTGGGGCTTTTTTTTCTGTGTCAGGAAATTTTAAAAAATGAAAAAGAAGAAAAAGGAGAAATCTTCATCTACATATCCCTTGGCATGACATTTCCATATGAAAATTACTTGTGTTTTTGCATATGTTACATTGGCATTCCTTGAAAACCATATTTGACAATAAGGGTAAGGAAAAGAATGCAGAGCATTGGATGAAAACTCTTAGAAAATGGTGACAATAACTCAGTTTGTTTTAATGATATGACTTAATTACCACTGTCATGACTAATACTCATTGAGAGTTTCATGTGTTAGGCACATTATATACATGTATCAACTCATTCATCTTTACAAGAATTCTCATCTTCATGTTTCTGTTCCTTTAATTTGTATTTTGTAATTGACATTTAAAATTTGTGGTATTTAGGAGGACAAGTCCTATACTTTGATATAAATATACATTCTGGAATAACTTAATCAAACTAATTATCACACACATCAATTCACACACTTACCTCTTAAGATCTAGCACATTTCAAGTATGTAATCAAGTGTTATTTCTCATAGTCACCAGGCTGCTCATTCTGTTTTCTGGAGCTCATTCTTCTTGTGTGACTGAAACTTTGTAGGCTTTGGCCAACACTTCCTAATCTCCATAGCCCCTGACAACCAGTCTGTTCATGCTCCTATGAGCTCGGTGATTTTAGATTTCACATGAAAACAATACTGGAGTATTTGCCCTTTGGTGCTTTGCTTATTTCTTTTAACATAATGATCACTAGTTCAATCCACACTGTTGCAAATGACAGGCCTTTATTTTTAAGGATAAACACTAGTCTGTTGTATGTATGCACCACATTTTCTTAATTCATCTGCTGATGGACATTGATGTTGTCATTGTTGCTTAGTTATTGTCAATAGTGGTACAATTATTATGGGAATGCAGATGTCTCTTCACAATACAGATGCTATAAATAAATAAACTATTTAAAAAAAATACTGATGCTGTTTCTTTTGAATATATACCCAGTAGTTGGATTGCTGGATCATATGGCAGTACCATTTTTCATTTGAGTAACCACCATACTGTTTTCCATAATTACTGGACTAATTATTACATTACTACCAACAATGTAAAAGATTTTATTTTTCTCACGTCCTTATTAGTACTTGATATCTTTGGTTTTTATATGATTTAGCACATTGTTGTATATCTCTTCATTTTCACTTATTTCTGTATCTGTAGAGGGAGAGTGATATAGCAGCCAGCCCTGAGCTTGGCAATTAGACTGAACCTTTAATCCTGGTTCTTCCACTCAAGTACTTGGATGACCTTGAATAAGTCATCTAACCTTTCTTAATTTCCTCACCTTAA
The DNA here is from genome assembly GCA_004024765.1 of Zapus hudsonius. Classification (NCBI taxonomy): domain Eukaryota; kingdom Metazoa; phylum Chordata; class Mammalia; order Rodentia; family Dipodidae; genus Zapus; species Zapus hudsonius. Next base: position 11,050 of record PVHP010041589.1, on the reverse strand, counting down.
AATGGGATCCATAATATCCATATCACAAGTGCTTTTTTTAGGGCTTTTTTGTTAGCATACACAGAAATGGATTTCATGGAGATGTGCTCACACCCACAGAGAGTTATGGGACATTATATTAGAATATACATTATATTATACATTGTAGAATTATGTATAATATATATATACATAATATACATTAGAACATACATTACTCTTCCCTCAGCCCTCTTCTGTCCCTCTTCACCCACCCTTGCTGGTCCCCTTCTCTGCATATAGACTTCCATTCTGCCTTCATGTCACACATATCCCATTACCCTCTCTTTTTCCTCCTCCCCATGCCCCTCTCACACTTTTCTTTCTGTCTTTATGTCACAAGGGCTATTAGAAAGTGTCACCTAGGAAGATACCTTTAAAATGAGTAGCTCTGAAGCTGGAATTAAAAGAAAAAAGAAATACTACCTTGTATCTGGAGAGATGGCTCAACAGTTAAGTCGCTTCCCTGTAAAGTAGAAGGACCTGAGTTCAATTCCCCAGTATCCAAGTAAAGCCAGATGCACAAGGTGGCACATGGGTCTGGAATTCATTTGTAGTGGTTGGAGATCCTGGCGTGCCCATTCTCTCTCTCTCTCTCTCTCTCTCTCTCTCTCTCTCTCTCTCTCTCTGTCTGTCTCTCTCTGTCTCTCTCTGTCTCTCTCTCTCAAATAAATAAATACTTTGGCTAGGATGTAATGAAATGCTCAGTGGTGGAGATCTTGCTGGACATGCACATGCCCAAGCACAGAAAAAAAAGTACTACATATAATCCTTTCAAACCATCTATCTCTGGTGTATAAGCTCCTTGAAAGCATTACTTAGCCCATGGTCTTGAACAAGAGATGCTTTCCAGGCTAGGGATGGGGCCCAATGATAGAAAGCTTGCTTATATGCGTGAAGCCCTAGGTTCAATTCTCAGCAACGAGAGAAAGATACCCAAAACAGCTGCATGGGGAGCCAGAGAATGAACAAATTATTATAGATCAAATGTAGCAATCTGTGATGAAAAGAGTTAGACAAAAAGTGCTAGTCAGACATGGTGCTGATATATGTAATATGCAGACATATGTAATTCCAGAACTCAGGAGGAAAAGTCAGGAAGATCAGCAGTTCAAGTCCATCCTCAGCTACATATTGAGTTTGACCAGCCTGTGTGACATGAGACTCTGTCGTTTAAAAAGAAAGAAAGAAAAGAAAAGAAAATGAAAGGTAAGGAAAGGAAAGAAAAGAAAAGAAAGAAAACAAGATGCCTTTGCAGATTCATGCTATTGAGGGCAGAAAAGAAAAAGAAGGATCAATGAAAGCTTTAAGGCAGAGAAATATTGGTTGAAAACTAGCATAGAAAAGCATTTCTGAGGCAGGTGTAATGGTGCATGCCTGTAACCCCAGCACTCCGGAAGCCAAGGCAGAAGAATCACCATGAGTTTAAGGTTGGCCTGGACTCTGGGAGTGTGAGGCCAGGCTGGGCTATAGAGTAAGACCCTGTCTCACAAAGAAATGATAAAAAGAAAGGAAACAAGGGAAAGAAAAGCAGAGGAAAGGAGCATTTCTGTTATGTTAGCATGTCTGTCTAACTTCAGTGCCTCATACTTTCTGAGACTACGGCAGCCCATATGCCTGACACGATGGCCCCTTCCATAAGAAACCTGGTACTTTGCCTCTCCAAGCCTCAGGTTCCTCAGCTATAAAGGAGGAACTTTAAAGAAGGGCATCTAGCTGGCAGACCTGTTGGGAGATGCATGCTGAACAAATGGCAGCCACAACATGATCTCTATCATATGTTCTTCCTTGTACCGTAAATGAATCTACTCAAATGCTCTTCAAATATTGCAAAACCAAGCTTAACATATCTGCGTACAAAGCTGGCCAGGCATCCATTGTTTTTTCAGAAGACTTTGTTCATTTTAGCCCAAGTTCAATAGATGGTGTAAAATATGGAGTATCTGAGTCAGGAGAATGGACATGAATTTGTAATCTTCGCTCTTGGGAGGCTGATGCAAAAGGATCTAGCCAACATGGGTACATAGCAAGATGCTGTCACACATGTCACACACACACACACACACACACACACACACACACAGAGAGAGAGAGAGAGAGAGAGATCATACAAGCACTCTTTGGGAGTGTATTTTCTTCTCGGTGAAGGAAAAGAAAATGGCCCTAAAGCTAGTGGTGATTTGGCTTGCTGATATCTGTGGGCCTACAGAGGAGAGTAAGAGTGGTGTCCTCAGGCAGCGGACAAGGATGTGATGGATACAGAGGCACCGATGGGGAACTGGGCCTGGTCATTTTTATAGCCAACATTTTTGTTTGAAGGTAAATAAAGCCATAGGCTATCTCAGACAAAAAGGAGGGGATTTTGAGAACCATGATGATATATTAAATTCCATCATAAGCTCAATAAACTATGACTTATAAGGCTTATAAAATCTTTACAGGGTTCCTGACAGCTTCACATGTGCTGATGGTCAGAAGAATGGAACCTTTTGCAAAACATCTGCTAAATCATGCATCCCACATTGAACTTCTCTATGTGCCTATGATGACAAAATACAGAGCTTGTGGAGTGCATTGAGGCTTGAGGGAATAGACATGAGTGTTTTGCACAATGTAGGGATTGCTTATTTAAAGTGGCATTTTGTCATAGCTTCCATCTGTAAGATGCATTTCTCACTATATTGGATAAAAGCTGCTCTCTCCTAATGTTAACCATGCCCCAGCAATATGGCTTTGTTCATTACATATTGAATTATGTTGAAGGCCTACTAGAAAACACAAACTTCTGGTAATTTCTGACACACATGAGTAGATTACACTCAGCAGGCTAACAGTTTTCTAATAATTTTAAATAGAGTTCATGTACAGATAGGGGAAATGAACAAGCAAATGATTTTCCATTGTCCAGGAAAGTTACAGATGAAAGCAACTGGAACACTTTCATACCATGCTGAGCTTTGCTTCAGAACTCTTGTGTTTGTGGAGTGAGAACACCATCAAAAAGCAAGTTGGTAAATGGGCTCTTCCTCTGCTGCCTCTGCAATGCTATGGTCCTGTTGTTGTTTGTTTCACTTCCTTGTTATGTTTTCTTTTGTTTTGACAAAGGATTTTATGGATTCCCAGCCTGGCCTCAAATTGGCTACTTTTAGACTAGGATGACCATGGACTTCTGATCCTCATTTCTCCACTTTGAGAGTGCTAAGGTCACAAGTGTGTACTGAGACACTCAGTTTTATGTGGTGCCTAGGATCAAACCCAGGATTTTGTATATGCTAGCTGATAATTCTACCAACTGAGCTACATCCCAGGTTTTAATGATGGTTTAATAGTCTATTGCTCAGATAACTAGAATTTGAGCAAGAAAATAAAGGGAATTTAGAAGAAACATATACAGCCACATAACCAGTGCCCTGGAACTGAAGCCATGGCCTTCATCTACACCATCATTTCTAAACAACTCCTCAGAGCTGAGACCAAGTAGGGAACAGTGGAACCACCTTTTCAACTGTTTACTGAATTTGTTAGCTGATGACTTTCTAAAAATAAATGATGCAGGAAAAGTTGTTTTTCACCATGATTCAACAAATGTCAGGAGACAATTGCACTGGTCCCTATCTTGGGAAGACACAGCCAAGTTGGAAATAATCAAATCTTCATTTTCCTTGGCTGTTTACTGAGCGTTCACCAAGTGCCAGGAACCATGAGTACCAAGGTCCAGTGGTGATGGACAGGGTGACGTGTTTGTCTTCATGGAGTCCAGTAGAGCATGTGAGCAACATCCACACAGAGGCAGGGCAGAGAGACAGCTCCTGTGCTGGGCAGTACAAAAGGAAAGCAGGTATGGTCCATGTGCACATGGGAGAGACACACTATTCCAACATGGAGTGGTAGAGTCCCTGGGGGAAGGGAGTACACAGAAGAGAAGATGACTCATTCTTCCACCTTGGTAAGACAGGAAAGGGGTGCACATAAGAGAGGTATTTGAAGAACCCTTCCACACAGTGGCTCAGGAATTAGGTGGCGAGGGACTCCAGAGTAGTAGTAATCACAGTCCCACCTTTGAGTGAGTATGACTTTTGGGTGATGAATGATGTGACCATCACACAGTGAGTGAGCAGTAAATAGTTAAAGCTCGTTTCTGCCAGTCCTTTTAAGGTTCTGAAAATCCCAGGGGAGGAAGGACTCTAATCCTGCCTCATAGCAGTAGTAGGAATGCTTTAAAGGGAGGAAACTAGGAAACATCAAAGACAGGGTGTGTTTCTGGGTAAGTGGAAAGAGTGCTTGTTTGGAGTTCAGCTCCACCACTAACTAAATAGCCATAGAATTAAGTCTGTGCTCATCGAGACAACATTGAACTTCCACTCAGACTCAGTTTATGGATCTGTAGAATGGAAATGATCTTGTCTGCCTCTCACGATGCCTGAGAGGATCAAGTGAAATGACCCAGGATGGGGGCTTCACAAATTGTGAAGCGTGATATGAGTATCAGCTATCGTTTGCCTTTACGGCGATTGGTGTCCCAGAGGTGAAATTGATCTTTGTTCCTTGTGTTCTCAGTACCTTCCCAATAAAACAAGTGGGCTTCCTAATGGGGCTGTACAACCCTTCCCACAGTTCATGTTGAGAGTGAAGGCTAGTGACCAGGCAGCCTGGGTGTGTGTCTCCATGGACTGAGGAACATGCTAAGTTCTGCTTGTTTGATTTGGAGGAGAGCAAAGCACACAGGGAAACCCGTATAGCCTGGTAAAAACTGAGAGCCCAGTAAAAGTAACTGGTAAAGGATGGAATACTTATCTGGAACAGCAGCCCCAGACAGAAGCAGAGGATGGGGAGAGAGTGAAGTCCTGCCCAAGGGGGAGAAGCAGCAGTGCAGTGTGGGAGCAAGAAACCCTAGACTGAAAGTTCATCCCACAATCATCCAAAAATGCTAAAGTATTTATTAACAATGCATTTCTTTCCTGAATGGCTATCCTTCCTGCCTTATTGACTTTGCACTTGGCTGTGTTACCAGCTTGGCAAACAGAATATCAGGAGATAAGACATACACTATATACAAACACAAGGAAGCTTTCAAGTGGTACCATGCAGGCTGGGGAGAGAGCTCTGCTGGGAGAGCATTTGCCTCACAAGCATGAGGATCTGAGGAGGATCCTCAAAACCCACGTTAAAAAAAAGGTGGGTGGGCTGAAGAAATAGTTCAGTGGTTAAGGCACTCACTTGCAAAACGTAACGACCCAAGTTCGATTCCCCAGTGTCCATGTAAAGCCAGATGCACAAAGTGATGCAGGCATCCGGAGTTCAGTTGCAGTGGCTGAAGGCCCTGGCATACCCATTCTCTCTCTCTCTCTCTCTCTCTCTCTCTCTCTCTCTCTCTCTCTCTCTCCATCTCCCTCTCCCTCTCCCTCTCCTTGTGCTTGCAAATAAATAAATTAGTTTGTTAATTAATTAATTAAATTTAAAAACAGGTGGATGGGGTGAAAAACACTTGTATTCCCAGTGCTGAGGAGGCAGAGACAGAGATAGATCCCTGGGGATCACTGGTCAGCCAGTCTAGCCTCATTGATGAGATCCAGATTAATAAGAGGCCCTGTCTCGAAAATGACACACCTGATGAATGATACCCAAGGCAGTCCTCTGGCTTCCATGCACACATGTGTGTTCATACACATACAAACATGCATATACATAGCATGTGGATAAATAGATGTCAGATAGATGATAGATAAGTAAGGATAAATGGAGTGCCTTGGTCTGAGATTTTTGTCTTACTCGTAGTCTGAGATTTTTGTATTACTCCCTTTCAAATTCATATGCTGAAATTCTAACACTGAAGATGCCGGTGCTAGAAGCAGATTCTTTGGGAGGTTATTAGATAATTAGGACACAGCCCTCATGAATAGGATTGTGCCACAAGCCAGAGAGAGTTCATGCATTCTCTGCACCATGTGAGAAGATTGTGGAAAGTCACTGTGGATGAACCAAAAAAAAAAAAACACAGTGGGCTTCACCAGATACTAAACCTGCTACAACCTTGATTTTGGACTTACCAATCCCTAGATATGTAAGAAATGAATTTTCCTGTTTATAAGTTACCCAGACTGGTAATTCTGCTTTAGTAGTGAACAAACTAAGTCAATGAACTTGTTGGCTCTGTACCTCTTATTTCTTTCCAGTGAAAACAGTACACCCTGTACAATGACTACTGTTTCAGTGTGGGTGACAGAAGAAGAATCCTAGATCCAAGCGCAGCCAAGCTAGATCAACAGCCCAACTGCTGCCTTCATAGAGACCAACTAAGAAATAAATGGATATTATAGTGAGTGGGGGGGCTAGGCATTGAACTTAAGCTTCACACATACTAAGCATGTGCTCTAGCACTAAAGTAATCCTCTTTCTGACACCCTAAATAGTAAATGGGTATTTCCTGTGTCCTACCACCATTTTTGTATTCCTGTGAGCTATGCTTTCGGATTTTTTAAAAAAAAATATTTATTTATTTATTTATATTTATTTGAGAGAGAGAGAGAGAGAGAGAGAGAGAGAGAGAGAGAGAGAGAGAGAGAGAGAGAGAATAGGTGAACCAGGGCCTCCTGCCACTGCAAATAAACTCCAGATGCATGTGCCACTTTGTGCATCTGGCTTTATATGGGTACTGTGGAATCAAATCTGGGCCATTGGGCTTTGAATGCAAACACTGTTAACCATTGAGCCATCTCTTCAGCTCCTACTTTTAGATTTTTAAGTGATTAGAAACATATTAAAAGAAAAGTAATTATTTCATAGCCTACGACAATTATATGAAATTCATAGTTCCATGACCAGCAATAAAGTTTTATTAGAGCACAGCCATGTGCGTGTTTGTTTGTTTATTTTGAGATGATGTATCAGTTACTTTCTCATTTCTGTGACGAAATACCTGACCAGAGCAACTTAGAAAGTGAAAAAGTTCATTTTGGCCGCAGTTCCAGAGGGTACAGTCCATCATGGAGGGGAGGGCATGGTGGGCTAGAGAGGAAACAGAGAGGGCCACATTATAGCACAGGAAGCAGAAAAAGAAAGGAAGTAGGGGTGAGCCACAAAAGCTCAAGGCCCTCCCCCAGTGACACACTTCCTCCAGCAAGGCTCCACTTTCTGAAGGTTTCACAACCTTCCCAAACAGAGCCACTAGTTAGGGGCCAAGTGCTCAAACCTTTTAGACTATGGGGGACATTAGACACTCAAACCACAGCACAAGGTCTTACTGTGCAGCCCAGGATTGTAAGACCCCAGACCCAAAAGAAGACCCTCACCACGATCTCCCATGCAACTGCAAAGGGTTTTATTAAAAAGAACCAGGCATACCAGGACTCAATCATGTCCTTGAGCAGAACAGAGACAAAGAGCTCCAAATACATTTGAACAAGGCTTTTAAACAGTCTAACAAACAAGTTTTATCAGGAAGTTACAGGCAAGCATTCATTTGCACATTTTTTTGTAATCAGTCAGGGCATTCTTAGCTTTTATCAAGGATGCAAGATTACAGGAACCTCAAGATTATAGGAACTGGGGGCTGGGTTTATGGGAAAGGGTGAGGGGAGGAAATTTAAGCTAACATTTTCGAGAAGAACTGTTAACTCTTTTTCTACTAGGGTCTTTTAATTTCATTCTAACAGGATGACCTTAAGTTCACCATTTTCTTACACCACCACATCCAGCTTTGTACCGTGTTTGTCCAAGGCTAGCTTTTGGTGTAAAAGTGGAGATAAGGGCTTGTGCTAGAGATTGCAGTTTCCAAAAAGTTGAAACTACTTATCATATGGCCCTTTAAGAAAATAAAATATTTCCAGACACTGGGTTAAGGCCAATGATATTGTAGTTATTTATAATCTCAGCAAAAGGTTACTTACATAGCTAAGCGCTTATGCTCACCTACCCTCAATTTCCTGATCTGCTAAATGGAAAGGACAATAGGAGCAACCTTATTGGGATTTTAGAAAATTCAATCATAGCAAAGAGAAAGCATTTCATTACACCCTGCCACATAGCAAGCAGTCATGATAATGGTGAGGACTGTTGGCTTCCTACAGCAAACACAGAAGGAAGGCAGATAGGCTGAGGAAAGAAAAACAGAAGATAAGGTCAAGACAGAATGCAAGAGGACTAAGATGCTGGTCTAATCCCCTCTGGCCAGACAATGCCTTGGATAAAGTAGTCATACAAAACTAGTTTAGGGACAACATGATGGTAATGAGTTTGATTTTACCTGATTGGTAAGTCTGTTCCAAAATCATGCATGAGATCTTGCTTGTTAATCAAATCTCTCTGTCTCTCTGTCTCTCTGTCTCTCCGTCTCTGTCTCTCTGTCTCTGTCTCTCTCTCTCTCTCTCTCTCTGTGTGTGTGTGTGTGTGTGTGTGTGTGTCTGTTAGTTTGTCTGCCACAGGTTAGAGACTCCCAAAGAGGTATTGTTATTGCCAAAATTGTCCTCATTGACGATCCTTCTGGACTTGGCACTGCTATCCATAGTGGCTAATGCACTACAAAAAGATGGTCCAATTGAGCCCTGATCAACACTGACTGACTGAGGCTTGGTGAGCACCTGAGTCCCCATGCACATAGACTATTTCAACTCAGTTTTGTTCCTTGGGTCTCATATCCACATACATCAACTTAGAGTCACTTAGTATGAATTACATTTACCCCATGCTTGTTCTCTTGTGGTCTTCATTCAGTGGAAACGCAGAATAAGAGAACAAAAGGGCAATGGAGAAGGGCTTCAGAGCCCCTTACATGCTCCAGAGAGGAAAGAAATGAAAAGCCTTCAGAATAAAACTCTGGTCTTATTGGTTCCATTCCTGGAGCCCCTAGGAGGATTTTCCAAAATTAAATTAATTCTCTCCTCTCTCCTCTCTCTCTCTCTCTCTCTCTCTCTCTCTCTCTCTCTCTCTCTCTCTCTCTCTCTCTCTCTCTCTCTTTCTCTCTCTCTCCCCTCTCTCTCTCCCAAGCTCCAGTGGCAAGCACATGTAGCCAAGCCACCTGATTCAACTTTACAATTTCCCTGGTGTAATGTATACTAGGAAGAATAGTGAAAAGTATTCCCAAAGTAATAGAGTTTGAGTTAATTACTTATTTAACTTCCACAGTTCTAAAAGTGAAGTGACTCATAGGTGATCTTTCGAAGGCTAGATAATGTGGAAATATTTTAGTCATTGGCCAAATATTTGGTTCTTTTTGGCCCTTCCAGATGTAAAATCCATTAGTTGCTAAGGCTGCCTCTGTGTTGTTGTAAAGTGGGAACCAGAATGCTTTTCTCAGAAATATTAGATACTCCAAAAGTTTCTTTGGAAGCTCACGATTCAGAGCATCTGTAACATAAGGCTGGAAACGCAAAGGTACCTCTCCCTTGACACTTGCTCTGAGGAATTTATCAGGCTCTTCTGAATCTACTAAATCATCCTGATGGCTCTTGCAGCATTTTCAAAAACACATGCACCATTTTGTCATGGAGATCACCTTTTTTTCTTTTTTTAAAGTATCTAAACAAGCCAAAAAAAAAAAAAAAAAAGCTTCCAAGTAATTTGGGACTAAAGAGAAACACATTTCCAACAGGTCCCCATTCACCCATCTACTGATACCTCAGGTTAGGCTCCCTGGGGTCAGGCAGGCAGCAGGCTCCCTTGTACTGGCTGCAGACTGTGTTCCTCCTCAGAACATCATCCCTCTTTCCAATCCAGGCTTTAAGACTATCTGCTTCCTTCGCTGGCTTGGGTTGAAACTCAAAGAATTTTCTGCTTCTTTCCTAATTTTCTCTATGAATAAATCAAGCCTCACCTTTCCTGCCACTTAATGTGAGCTCCTCTCTCATCTACTAGTATTTTCCCACAGTGCACAAGCTAGCCAAAGAATCCACATTCTCCTTGGTAGTACCCAGCATCCTCCACAGCTCTCCATCCCCCTGTCTCCATGAGATCAGAGCTCCCCTTTATTCCTGGCACTTGTCATCATCTATTTCTCGTCTCTGCCTCACTTCACTTAGGAGTCGCTTAAGAACAGAGACCCCTATACATGAGATATCAGGTTGCCCAACACATGTCAGAGTCTATATATTTGTGGAATTAAAGGATGAGTGAATGAACCCATCAATTGATCAATGAATTCAGCTCTCAGGAACCATGAGAGGAATGGCCAAGTGTTAATTGAAGGGGTTGTTATCTCTTCCTGATATTCTCAGAAAGTCCTGTTGTGAAATTCCTGGTTTGCTGTAATGATTTTGGCAGGAAGACTTGTCAAGCGATGAATGAGTGGGGCTGTGGGTACAGAACCCAGTACACACCTTTCTTGGCAACTGTAATTGTGTTTGACACACTACTGTGTTTGGTGCTTGGAGAAGTCTAAGAAATGTGTTCCTGCTAGAATTAGGATTGTGGAAGCATAACTTCCTATCCTTCAATTTCTGCCCTACTCATGCTGCCCCTAAAAAAGACCTTTATCCATCTTCTTAATAGTGTATTTATCAAAAATATTAGTGTCGGGCGTGGTGGCACACGCCTTTAATCCCAGCATTTAGGAGGCAGAGGTAGGAGGATCACCATGAGTTCAAGGCCAAACTGAGAAGACATAGTGAATTCCAGGTCAGCCTGGGCTAGAGTGAGACCCTGCCTCCAAAAACAAAAACAAACAAACAAAAAGAACATACTCCTTACATCACCTTTCTGGTCTTTTTCATGTTCCTGCCTTCCTCTGTGTGTATCAGAATAGGTGATGGTCCAAAGTGATGGTGGTATGTGGTATGTATGGTATGTGGGTGGCATGAACTGGGGAGTTCTGAGTGGTCTCAACTGATTTCTTGATTAAAAATTTAACCACCAAAAAAAAAAAATTGCTGGGCGTGGTGGCGTACACCTTTAATCCCAGCACTCGGGAGGCAGAAGTAGGAGGATCACCATGAGTTCAAGGCCACCCTGAGACTATGTAGTGAATTCTAGGTCAGCCTGGATTAGAGCAAGATCCTAGCTCGAAAAAACAAAAAAAAAAAAAAAAAAAAAAAAAAAAAAA